>CM051822.1:10580964-10683464 GCA_028451465.1 Erethizon dorsatum
CACAACATTATTAGATAACTTATACTGAAAGTAAGAAATATTTCCTTTATTAAGACAAAATGCTGGACTGGAGCGTAGCACAGTGGTAGTATGCTTGCCTACCATGCGAGAAGCCCTGGGTTCTATCTTCAGCACTGGAAAAAAAATTTAAAAATTTTTTTGAAAAGCCACAAGTTTAGGCAAATCAAAATTAGTAGTTCTTGTAATATATTGACAAAATAGAACTTATGTTTATAGGGTCCATCATTTCATTTTCAGGCATTCAGTTTCCATACCTGATCGCAGTCAAAAGGTCAAGAAGCAAGACATCAATAGGTTACTAAAGATACCCTTACTGTCACATCACTGCTCTAACAAGTGTTAAGAGGAAATTCAAACACCCACGCCCAATCCACAGTTAAAAGAATTTCCTTCATTTTTTTTTTTCTTTACTGATTTCAACAAAGAAATATGAGGGGAAAAACTGGAAGGTTCTCATTTATTTGAATAACAAGTGAAAACCTGAAAATACCTCCACTGTATGTTATTACCAACTGTATCACTGGGTTTTATAGTGACAGCCCTGTGCTATAATTTCTGAGAAAACCTCTACATAAAGCTCCATAAACCCAACCATTCCTGTAATGTATCGCCTTATCTAGAACACAATCATTTCAAACACAACTTTTCATGTTAGTATAATTTGTTCAAAAATGGTAATAAATACATCCATGATGCCAGAGAAATCATTGCACAATCTATTGTAACTTATTCTTACCAGTGCTGACAGTTAATCCTAGATCCAATGCAAAAGAAAAATAAAATATTTCAATATCACTTGGTTTAATTAAAGATATTCATTATACACATACCTTTTAATGGACCAACAATCCCAATCAACATTATAAATAACTTGGACCAACTGCAGAGTAATGTCTGTGAACAATTATCACAAAACTAAAACATGGATGGCTGTCAGTTGGTGGCAGAGTTCTTGCTTTCATAATAAATATAAAATCAATTTCCTGCTCTAGTTCCTATTCCAAGTTGAAAATGATATATTTGACTATGAATTCCAACTACCTCCATTCGTAGTTTTTTTTTTTTTTTTTTTTTGTGGGTACCGGGGTTCGACCTCAGGACCTCGCGCGCCAACAGGCACCCGTGCCGCTGAGCGATATCACCGGCCCCTTTTTCGTATGTGGGTTCCGGGAGTCGAACTCGGGACCTTGCGCCTGCCGGGCAGGCGCTTAAGCCGCTGAGCCATCTCACCGGCCCAGTTTTTTTTTTTTTTAAGAAAAAAAAGGAAAGAGGAAAAGAAAGAAAAACAAAACTTATGATACCACCCACCTAAGTCAATTATTCCTCATTTACAGACAGTTGGAAAGTGAAGATGCACATATAAGCTTGTCATTCACATACATATAACATATACATATAGAGTATATATATTTTTTAATGTAGTGATTTCTCCTCCATCAAATGACATTCAATTATTTTATAATATTTCATAAGTCCTCCTGATTAATTCCTCTATAACTTTTTATTTGAAATTCTTATTTCACCTGAAAGGCTGTAGAAACCTTTTGTCTCAATAATAATAGGCAAATTCAAAAGCTTTGTGTTCCCATTTCAATCAAAAATAACTTCATCTTTTAAATGAAATTTTGCAAGTAATCAGAAGCTAACGAGGGTTCATTGATTTAACTAGTTCGAGAATCTGAAAGGGGAATGAGAATTTAAAGTAACCAAGTATTTCATTTAGAAAAGCAGCTAATGTGTAGGTACAATAAGTCCTCTTCCTAGAGAAATATAATCCAGACTTTTGTCTCAGGAGAGACTCATCCTCCTGTGTGCACATTCCTAACTGCCATTAAGAATAATGGGTACCACACATGCACACCCATGCACATGGAAGAGATGCTAGCCTCCACAGTCTACATGCATGGCAGCTGTGGTGACTAAATAATCCATATGGCTCTGAGGAGAAGTTATGGTTTATTAGGTTTAGAGTCATAGCCACAGTGGTGGAATTCAGACACTAGAACTAAGGCTGAGCCCTAATATGAATGCCTTATCCAAACCTTCTTCCATCTAAGCATACCCAGAGATTTCCAGTTAGGCCAGGGTTTCACAATTCTATCAATGGTATATGCTGGTAAAAGTTCTATGTTTAAGGAAAACTTAATCTGTTCAAAAGCCCAAAGAAATTCTGTCTTCCTCTTCCTTCACACACCCATCCCAGTATTCATTCATCCCTTTCCTCACAAAATATAAAAAAACACTACTTTATAAACACAAATTCAAAGACCTGACAAACCACAGATTAGTAAAACCAGAATCAAATATGACTCCATTTTCAACATAAACATCAACTAATAATCTTACATATCAAATACATGCAAAAACATAAATTCCACAGGTTGTGTAAAGGGCAGAGTTTAAGTACTGATCCTAATCAATCCAACTTTTATGGATTCAAGTAAGAATCTTAGTGTTCATTTAATATAGTTTCTTTAAGCCCAAATCAATAATTTCTTCCATCCCTAATAAAAAAAATATTCTTGTAAAGTTCACATTAGTGACACTGATGCACAAGCACATACAAGTTTACACTGCTGAAAAGTGATAATGGTTCACTAGCCATGTTGCTAAAATTATGTTTTAAGAAAAACACATCAGATGACACAAACTCAAATATTTTCATATAAAAATACAATGAAAACTTCATATTCTGTAACATTCCTTTAAATAATTGTAAGAGGAAATAATCCACCAATGTTCTAGAAGCTTCTCTAGACCTTTCAATTTTATTTATATGCAAAACCAAGAGAAACTTAAAAAAAAAAAAAAAAAAAAAACAAAGCTCCTCCTGATGCTAAAGCTCTCAATTTACTGACAGGCAAATGGCTTCATGCTGCCACTTAATCTCATTTCTTGCATAATGCCCTCTAATTAGCATATCAAAGTGAATTAATACTTCTAGGGCATTAGCAATGGGGAAATCTGCTCCAGGCTCACAATAGCAGTTAAGAGAGAGCCAAGAAATCTTCAAAAACACCACAAACCACTTTGCATTGCAAAACTGTTCAATTTATTTATCCTCTCTCTCTGAACACTTTTACCGCACACTGTTTTACTACTGTTCACCAAACAAAATGATAATTGCCAAAGTTACCAGCATCTGTAATGCCTGTTTAGAATCTTAATTTAGATTATGTTGCAGATAATTTCTATATGCAGCCATTTGTTCTATTATAAATGTTAATATAGAGACAGTGGAAATGTTGACATTCTCTATCAGTTAATTTGAATTTGAAATAAAATTTTATAAGATTTTTAAATTTATGAATTTTTTAATGTAAAAAGCCACCTGCTGGACGCTGAAGCCTAAGAAATAAGCTTCGAAAGCTGATGTATCACATAAAACAAACCAAAAAAAAAAACATCATTTTTCCCCTAACATATGTTGAGTCTCCCAAATAACAGTTTCAACATTGTGAAGAATCATCAGCATTAAAAGGATTACATTGTATAGCAAGTCCTCATTAATATGATCACACAAAAAGGGTTATTGTTCAAAACAGCTTAACATTTTTAGGGCACTTAAACTGAAAGAAAACAAGTACAAAACTTTAAACAATTATTTTTATCCATAATTACTTTAGTGGTTTTCAATACTAATCGGTTCTATCAAGCAGATATAAAGTCAGTCGAAAAAAATGTGCTAGGCCAATTCAACACATTCTATCATCTCAATTTCTTTCGCTAGATATACAAAGTTAGTGCTAAAGCAAACTACACTTATCACTAAAAACTACAACATACTCCATTTATAAATGTCTTTGAAAAAATAATTAAGGGATCTGGGTTACAATTCTGCCTACAAAGAGGATCATTAAAATCAAGTTTTGAATATTAATGAAATTTATTTTCTAATATATTCTGTGTCTGAAGGCACAAAAAGATGGTGTATTTTTTCAGTGGCTCATTCAAGCATTACTTAATTTATCTGCTAAATATAACACTATCACCTACCTGTGACAGCTATTTGTTTGTATGATTAACTTCTATAACTTTGTAAAAAATCTATGATAGCCAGGCCTGAAAAACTTTGACCAATTTATACTACACAGTGATGTAAACTGTTTACTCTTCATACTCACAGACTCAAATGACCTACTAAAGTAGAACAAATGCTTTAAAAGGTCAACATGGGAGGGGGAATGTGTAAGCTTTCAGTTACCACTTAAATCATGCTGATACACTGATAAATGACTAAAACACAACCCTGCTGAGAAAACAAATAAAACATTATTCTCATTGTGTCAATATTGAAATAATAAATGTACAAAGATGTTTACATATACAGGAATGGAGAAAAATGGTCTAAAATAAATATATAAATAAATGGTCTAAATTCCTACTTAACTTGTGTTAGTACTGATGTGCTATATTCTAAATAGACAACTCCTGTGTAAGTATAAAATAAAGTGATACATGGGGTGTGGTTTGTGAAAAGTAGTTTCAAGTTTTATAGCCTCACTTCATATAATGTAATTTCATCCTATACACCCATCCTATACACCCATCCTATGCCACCATATACTACTAAATAAAATATAAATAAACCAAATAAGGTGTTAATTTAAATCTTGCCTTGAAGTAACCTCTTAGTTTATAAACTGAAATATAAGTGAAATTAAATGAAAAGCAAAGTATCAATAGCATAAAAAAATGTACACAGGTATATTTTATAAAAGCTCTGAACCTGTGTTCTTTGGGCAAGATGGAGCTTTCTTTTCCAGTGCACTAATATACTTCCCATTCAGAATAAAGTTATATGAATTAATAAAATATCATAGTAAAATCCCACATAAAGTACCAAAACTATACAAATCTGTAATGAAATGAGGCTCACTAAAAAACTGAGGCACAAAAGAATTACTTACACAGATCAAGGTAGTATTAACAAGAAGGTTCAGTATCTTTTTATTGGGAAGAAAAAAAAAAGGAACAGGGTTGGAAAAACCACCCTACATTTTAAAGATAACATCTCTGTGATACTTTTATCATGAAGGTTTAAACCAGCCCGGCAATGACATTTTTCCCATGGTTTCTATGAACAGTATGTGTGTATTATTTTTCAAAGATGGGAGACGAGAAAAACAAGAAAAACATATCCTGCCTCAAAATCTACAAAAGCTCCAATAAGCTATATAAATCCATAAAAATAAGAAAAAAATTGACAACATTCTTAAATTACTTTAAGGAAAATGTATTGATAAAGCAATATAATTTATGACACTTTCAAGATACACTGACTATATTTTTAACTATTCCCAAAATAAACAGATCATAATGTCAGTCTAAAATTGATATAAATTTTTAAACATTAAAGATCCTTAAAATTTGCTTCCAAATAATTCTGAAAATAGGAGGAACAGAGGAAAAGATGATTAACCAATTGTTGCTATTGTTGAAGGTGAGCAGTAAGTTGATGTGGAAGGGTTCAAAACTTTTTTTTCTACCTGTATTTATTTTAGAAGTTGTCCATAATAAAAGTTCTTTAAAACTAGAAAGTAGGCTCATTAAAATGGAAAAATGTATCACGTATGGAATGTGGCATTTTCAAAACTTTGGAACAAAGAATAATTCTATTGGACATGGTGCAAGATCAACCTAGAAAATGCAAGAAATACAGTAACATTTAGACTCATATATAATAATTCTCATTTTTCTTGCTAAATTTTTACTTGATTTGGTTTTTATACATTGAGAATTAAAATAATTACACAGCACTGTACAAAGAAAAATGTAACCAATTTTTACATGGAAGGCTTAAATAAAAAATAGACCAAAAAAAGAACACTCCAGTGATTCTCTATACCTGTAGGATCAGAATTAAATACAAAGGTGTTGACTAGTACTGGCCTGTCCCTCTGAAAGCTAGTCACATAGCAATAAAGGTTTAATCTCACATCATATACCAAATACATATAAAAACTCACTCGTAAGCTACATTCTTGACTTAGCTTTGTTATCTAAAATTCTTACGACTCTTTCTAGGGAGGATTCCTCTAAAAGTTAATCCTTTTTAATAGTAATTTTCTTCTCCTTAAACATAAAAAATACTTCAACCAGTCCAACCAGCCAGGCAGGCAGGCCTCCTCTTCCCCTGCGGACACCTCCTGCAGTAGAGAAGTTCATTAAGTTTTATGATCTCCCCAAGTCGGTCCTGCTTATAAGCCTCACAAAGGCTACAAATCTGGCAAACCATCATGTCTGCCATTAGACATTACTAGTAAATGAACGCTATTTAGGGTTTGTGGTAGCAATAAATCAGAGTTTGGTTGGCAGCTATCAACCTGGAGTATTTTAACCTACCATTTAAAAAAGAAAAGGTTGTGTTGATTTTTTTAAATACATCTTTTTTCAACAATACTATGATTCAGATTATATTAAAATATTACATTTTCATTTTTAAAATAAATCATTTATTCCTTAAAAATTTTTTTCATTCCAACTCTTATAATTAAGGGCTTTGGAAAGAAGGTAGATTTGTGAGGATGGAGTATTGCGCAAAGTACTTTGACAATCAAGATACCAGACTTCATGGTATCAAGGACATTTAATAAAAAAGGATAAAATGTGGCTTTGAAAGAAAAATGGGAAAAACCTTAACACAGCATCACTGGTGGCTTACTTAGTCTAAAATGGACACGTATCTTAATTTTAAAGGCTATAACTTTTCGGTTGCTTTCAAAAAAGCATACATGTCACAATTCTACAATAAGATGTTTCTGCCCAAAAATAGCTGTATGCTAAATTTTACAAAAGAATACTTTTTCAAAAAAAAGCAAGCTTCTTATAGTAAAAGTATATTTTCCTTACCTCTGAACAAGAAAATAATATAATTGTGGTAGATTACCCACTTATCTGTCAGAAGGGAATAATATCTTTTCTTATTTGGTAGGGAGGGAAAAAAGTTGCTTTCCAAACTAAATCCTTCATGTGCATCAGAACTGGCAATATTCATTGCTTGATGAGAAACCTCAAAATCAACTGGTAGATCTATAAACACATGGAATTTTTTAAATTATTTTGTCTTATTTTGGAAGAAAAGCACAAATGAAATGACATTATCCACTGAAGTGACAGTCTTCCCCCCACCTCTAAGACTCATCAACTCCCTACCTCTCCATCATGCAGAATAGAGTCATCACATAATGGTCCTGGTTTCTATTCACAATGACTAAACTTTCTCTAAATTATAAAGAATTATTCTTTGGCTATTATATTGATAAGATTACATAAAATGACTTAAAGAAAAAGTATTACATAAGATACATATATGCTGCAATGCTTATTTTTTCTAAGTTCGTGATGTTTCTGAAGCATGACTAAGGAAGCAGATGAGGGGTGGGCTCTGGAATTTGCTGCCGGATTTCTCTGCTTTCGTGGCACTAACATCTACCCAGCTGTTTTATTTCAAATTGAGGGCTCTGAGTCTGGCCCGCCTGTCTCCTTCTAAGACTAGTTTTGGAGGGTGAGGTGGAGCTATGGATAGGATAGTCACGGGAAAAAGGAGAGGAGAGAAAGAGCTTCACCCGCATCAATCACTCAGTACTTAAATCCCGTCCCTCTCGAGCTTAGAGAGGCTGGCAGGAAGATGTTTCTGCCCAGACAGCGGGCTTTACTCTTTGTCGGCTGCTGGCTTTTTACAAAAGAGATAACATTACATGCAAACTTGGATCCCCTAGCCAAAGCACGAAAAGAGGATCTAATTTACAAGTTATCACTGAAAGCCCCAGAAACAGTTTTCAAAACAGAAAAATTTATTTTGTCAGCTACCTCTTTTTTCTTAAATAGCAACAGCTCTACCACAGATCTCTCTACCAGTAATCCCGGACCCTGAAAAGACTTATTTCTTAACTCACCTTTGACATGTGGTTGACTATACTTTCCTTTCAGAATGGTATAAGTCCTGTGCAAATAAACTACTAGAGGACTTACACTTCTTAACTGAATTCTGTCTGCTGCTAAATGTCTAAACATGAAAGTCAGTTTGGTTCACAAGCTCGCTAGGCCAAAACTTTAAAAAAGAAAAAAAGAAAAAAAAATGCAAATTATGAAAAGGGGACAAGAAGGGAGGGATATCATTCCCCTCTCCCTGGTAATACAATGCTGTATAAAGTTGAATCAATCTTAATATTCACAACATAGTCAATACCCCAATGCTTAGCTGTCAGCAGAAACTGAAGTGGAGCCCTGATAGCAAGAAAACCCTTGGACATTAAGCAACATAATTAAATGAGAGTTACCCACTTTTAGGCTTCTCAACTAAGAATCCTCAAGGTGTTATGCTGGATATCTTATTTTATAGTCAGATAAAAATCATCTACGACTTTAAATCACAATACATTCTAAAGTTAGCTAAAAATCAACACAGAGGAAGTTGTTAGTAATTTTCAATGACTGTTGTTTTCCAAATGTAAAATACATCTCAAAAAGAATCACTTAATATTAAGACATCATCCACACTATGTGAATGAAAAAGAAAAAATAAGTACTCTTTAGGCTCTCTTAATATTTGCTGTTAATTATGGTTTAGCTATATATTCAATAGCAATAATCTATAATCTTTTCTGGATTATTTTTAGGAAAGGACTAGAATTACAGAGTAAAAAATCTGTTTAAAAAGACAGCAACTTGACTATTAACCTAACCATCCTATACAGTGTGCCATTATTTGTACACTTAAACACAATCACATTTAAATAGCACCAGCTGGCTATTACTATATCTTGGACTTTAACTTTTTCTTCTTTCCCTGAACTTAAAAAAAAGCAACCTTAAATTACCACATATCCAACACAAAAAAGAAAAAACCAACAGTAAAGCTTTTTTAATGCACTTGTTTTCATATACAGGGAAGATAATGCCAAATACAAACTAAAACACTTAAATGAAATCTCTATTTCCACTTGAGCCTTACCATCACCTCAAGACTAAAATATCTTCAATTGAAAAAGTCTGACTAAAAAGTTAAATTGAAATGGACTGCCAAAAATTTCCCTAATATGCACCTGTAGTTTTCATCCCAAAACCTGTCTTGTTATATATCCTCTGCCTTGAACTTCAAAATTGTTTAACCTGTATTTGTGGACCTTTTTCTACTTTATATACTAAGCATAATTACAAGTGTAATGACTTCAAGATATAAGACTTAATGTAAGTATTAATAGATATAATACATTATATATGCCTAAACACACCATTACCCTTCCTGGATTACCAAAAGGAGTCTTTCCACCTAAGAACACTAATTCAAACATGCTACTGAAGTCTGTTCAATTGCACCTATTCTTCCATCAGTAGAGAAGAAGCTTAAGGCTAAGTAAAACAAAGTTCAGGCGATCCTTCTCCGGGTGACTCGTCCCAGGCATCCAGTCTCCCGTTGCTCCTTTTAAAAACTGACACAAACAAGGCAAAAGGAGAGGGGCCAGGGCTGCTGTCGCTCCGCAGCTCCCTCCATCCCTGCAGCCAGGGGCGGCCTCGTAGTGGCGGCGACCAGGCCTGGTCCACACCTACACTTCATTTTGCACCAGGAGCGGAACTGAGAAATCGACTCCAGATTTATTACAGTTTTTTTTTTTTTTTTTTCCTCAGGATCAGGAGGTGGGAAGGAGAGAATGATCAAAGATGGCGGTGCCCAAAAGCAGCAGCTCTCAACTGAAGAGTCGAAGGAGTAGCTCCAAGCCCACCTCAGGGGTCTACAGGCCCACTGCGGGGCGCAGCATCTTACCTGTTTTCTCTTTGATTTCACACAGGACGCTGAAGAGCGCGGGTTTCATTCTGTGACAGTTCAGGGCATGTTTCCTAAAAAAAAAACAGCAAAACACAAAGGTATTAGCATCACCTATGGAATAATATGGCGCCTTCCTTTAAGTTAGACCCAAGATTTAAACCCAGGCCCCTATTTCGGAAAGCTTTTTTGAACCATGGGAAGTCAACAAAAACTCAAGTAAGACTAGTTCTCGACAGCCAGTAAGCTCCAGCGGCGAAAGCGCCAGCCTGGACGCCGCGCGACCCATCTGCCCGGCAGGCAGCGACCTCGGCGACCGCAGGCGCGAACCAACGCGGGGACCTCGCTCCAGGGGACCCGCGGCGGTTATCCCCGGGCGTGGACCGGCGCGGTGGGGCCACCGCGTCCGCCTCCGGGAAGTGGGCGCGGGCGGCCGGCGGGCGGCGGGCGGCGGGAGGGTGACAGCTCGGCAAAGTTTGCCAGGCGGCCTCCTTCCCCGAGAACTTGGCCGCCCGCGCCGGGCCCGTCCGGAACCGCCCCTCGCCCGGTGCCGGGCGGGAACGCGGCTGCCGCCGCACGCGCGGCGGGGTCGTCCTGCGGTCAGGGAGCGGGTGCGGCGATCGCGGTCCACGGAAAGTTGCGCGTCCCTGCGGCGCGGCCGGGCCTGGCGGGACGGCGGCGCGCTCGGGGGTCCGGCGGGAGGTTTAAATCTGCGGGAGGGGGCGGACGCGGGGACACAGGAGACGCGGGACCGCGAGCCTGCGCGCCGCCGAGTCCGTCCTGGCCCGGGAGCAACTTTGCCGAGTGCCGCCCGCGTCCCGGGCACCGCAAGGGTCCCCAGGCCCGGCCGGCGCCCGGCGCCGGAGAAAGTTCCCACCCGAGCTGAGGCCGCTGCCCCGGGCGCCACCCGGACCGCGACTCGGCCGCGGGCCCGGCTCCCGCACACACACAAAAGGTGCTTAATGAGACGACACCAACTTTGCTTGCGCCTCGTCCAAGCTCTGGTCTGTGATGGTCATGATCTGGTGGAGGATGTCGCCGATGTCCTGCTTCCTGCCGTCGCCGTCCGCCCCTTCGTGGCCGTGCGGGGGAGGCGGCAGGGCCATGCCCCCCTGCACCGAGTGGCCGGCCAGGTTCACCCCGGCCAGAGTCTGCAGCATCCTGGATTGATCGTCCATCCCGCTGCGCGCGGGCGGGAGCGGGCGGGAGCGGGCGGCGGCGAAGGCTGAGGCGGCGAAGGCTGAGGCGGCGGCGGCGGCGGCGGCGGCGGCGGCGAGGGAGGAGAAGAAAGAGGGGGAGGGGGAGGGAGAGGCGGCCGCGCGCTCCCCGCCCGTGCGGGGAGGGGGCGGCCCGGCCGGCGGGGCCCGCGGCTCAGGCTGTGCGGGCCGGCGCCGGCTCCGGCTTCCGCCGCCGCGGAAGCTGAGGAGAAGCGGCGGGCGGAAGCGCCCGGCTCCGCGGCAGAGGCGGAGGCGGCGGCGACGGCACCCGCTGCCCTCACGCGGCCGCCGCGCAGCCTCCTCGCCGCCGCGCGCCCCGCCGGGCGGCCCCGCACAAGTTGCTCCTCAGCGCCGGCCGAGTTGCCGGGACGCCGCCGCCTCCGCGCCGGCCCGCACTCTCCCTTCCCTCGGCCGCCGCCGCCGCCGCCTCGGCCGGGCAGGATCCGAGCCCCGGCGTCCCCCGGAGGAGGAGCGGCGGCGGCGGGCGGCGGCGGAAGAGCAGGAGGCCGGCGGGCGGGCCGCGGGTGGCGAGGGGGGCGAAAGAGGAAAGTTTGGGAGCGGGCGGTCCGGCGCGGCAGGGGCGCGGAGCCCGAAGGAGGGCCCCAGCGGGCCGCACGTCCGGCGGACTGCAAATGGACGGGACGGGAGAAGTCGCCGCCGCCACTGCCGGAGCCGCGCAGCCAGCCAGCAGCAGCCGCGG
Source organism: Erethizon dorsatum (assembly GCA_028451465.1). NCBI lineage: Eukaryota > Metazoa > Chordata > Mammalia > Rodentia > Erethizontidae > Erethizon > Erethizon dorsatum. Next base: position 10,592,669 of record CM051822.1, read on the forward strand.
ACCGGGCTCGAAGGCCGCACGGCTGAGGGATTGACAGGCTGCCAGTGCCACTCACTCACTGCGGCCCCGGCACCCGAGGGGAGGGGCGGGGGCGAGCGGGAAGGCGGGGGAGCGCCCCGTGGCCCCGCCCTCGGGGGCGGTGCGCGTGTTTATTGGGCCCTGCGCCTCCCGCCGCTGCTGTTGGCACCGCCCCCGAAGCTCGGCCCGCCCCCGTCTGGCCTCAGACCCGGGCGCGGGAGAGCGCGTCCCGGCATCCTCACTCTGGGTCTTGTCCCGGCCTGTTGTGATGGGCCGCCAGTTAGTCGTTGCGTCGACAACCCGGCTCCTGCTCCCAACTGTTAGCGCTTATGGGTGCAGGGGTCATGTATGGGATAGGAAGCAACTCGCTCCAAAGCCAACCGTATGCTCCCCCTCAGCGCCTATGAGCTTCACGACTCGGACTGCGCCTGGTATACTTTCCCGCTCTTCCGGTCAAGAGGTGGTACCCTCTGGGCACCAAACCGTGCGTACCGGGCCAATCGTGTCGCTCTCGGAGCGGGATGGGGCGGGACAGAAACAAGAAAGGCCTGTCCCAATTGGAGCGTTCGAAAGGCCCTGGGTAGGGGCGGGGACGGAGTGGCTGGCGGTCCCGCCCCTCCGCGGTCGCCATGGTAACCGAGTGGGCGCTGCTTGGAGTTGGCTCGGGCGCTGGGACCTCGCGCTGTCCCTCAAAGGATGACCAGTTAAAAGTGGAACCCTGTTGTCTCGCTTGCTTGAAGACAGAGCTGAGCGTATCTGAGTGCTGTACACTTTTCCTGGAAGAGGAACATAAAATGTGTCCTAGGGAGCTGGGCCGGGAAGGAAGAAAGTACGGTACCTGAAAGCCAGGACTAATTTATTTCTGGGCTAAAACACCTCTTTACGTTCTTTACACACGCTGCAACTTCTGGTAATCCAGGGACTACTCTGTGGCAGCCTTTACTTTTAGGTGCCTCCAAAATATATAGAGGCTGCATAAACGAGATCTTTAGTTCAAAGATATGTTTGTTTAGGAATAGACTGGATTTCATTTGTCAACTTACACCATCATTATGAGTCACTTAATATAGATGACTCTGGCCACAGCTTTGCACATTTATAACATCCTTTCGTCCATTATACTGTTTCCAAATGACTAAAGGCTCAAATTGTTCTGGAATCTGGACTTCCACCTCCCGTGAAGATGTGAGCCTGCCCTTAAGCTGATTTTCCAACCAGAGGCTTCAACGTGATTTTTCTCCCTTAAGGCTCACTCGTCCTAGATTAGTCATTTGCTTAGCTGTTTCTTAGAAGACTCCTTGTTCCTCCCCTAAACTCCTTAGGCTGTCTCACCTGAAACCAAAAATAGGGGTTTTAGGGTATGAAAAATAGCTCTTACTCTGCAGGGTTTAATGTAGGACAAGCGGTTCTTTAAATGCCAGATGGATTCTTGGAATGAAGCAGGCTACTCAGTTCCAGGTTCTTTCCTTCGTATGTTGTGTGTACTTTAAAATACTCCCCACCGCAGAGCTAATAGCCAAGCTTACAGTTAGGCAAGCTAAAATCCTTACCAACTGCACAGCTGCTGAGGAGGAAGTTGCAAACAATCCACTCTGCTTACTTAACTCCAGAGAAGAGCCTCCTTCGTGTTCATTAATATTCCCTGTCTTCTGCAGCTCATTCAAGTGTCAAATTTCTGATTCTTCTTCAAGCCCTCATGATGAGTTACTTATAGTAACCACTGATTGGATTTTCTTTTTATTTTTAACTTGTTTTTCAAAGCTTGTAACCAAGTCCTTATCCATTTTTGCATAAAGGAACAAGAGCAAGCAGACATGCTTTCATAATTCTCCAATGCTGAAGATGTAAAACCACAGAATTCTATCTGAAAAATGTCTTAAACTCTAAGATCCCTTCGAGCTCTAAAATTCAATGATACTGTGACTCATGAGTAGGCTTCCTTCCTGCCCTCTTTCTACCTTCATAATCTTGACTAATCAGTCATGAGGATGAGGCTAATTAACAACAGGGATTTATGGTTATTTGTAGCCCACTGCAAACAATGAGTTATGTAAGCAAAGCAAGATATATATAAAAATGTAAATAAAATTAAAGAAACACTTAAGCAAATAAAGGCAATTGGGAACTATGGGCTATGTAAACAAACCGGAGCATAAAAGCATAAATTAGAATTCAGAAAACACTTAAGCAAATGCCAGCAATTAGGGATAAAACAAACTTGTTAAATGTCTAACATCTGCAGCTAGGTTATGGCACACACCTCTAAAACCATGGTCATTCAGTCATGTGCAAATTTGATGTCATAATTCTGCATTAAGTGATTGGATCAGATTGGCCTTCTGCTTGAGAGACTTCTCTTTTGTTACTATAAATATGAGTTGCCGTGAAAGCCAGAGGGTCCTAGCAAGGATTCCCTCACAGGCTCATTGACAACTACCATTGATTTAAAGCATAAATTCTTTTAGATTGGTTTCCAAACCCCAATAAACAGTGTCAACTAATTGCGGATGCTCCAAGATCTTTTGTGCTTATGCCAGTATCTCATATTGGATGCTGCCTTATCTCCGCTCAGCAGTCTGAGTTACACAGTTGGTGCCTTCAAAGATAATAGAATAGAACCTTCCTAAGTACCTGAATCCATCTTTGCTCTTTCTAAGGCAATGATTATTAAAAAGTAAAGGAAAATGTAATTTCTTTTGGTGAGTGGACATTCTTGTAAAGTTAACAGTGACAAAGTGGTGAAAGCAGCTAAGTAGGAGCTGCTTCATAGCCATCCCATTCCATGAGTTTATATGAACATCACCATCACTTCTGTCATTGATGTGGCAATTATCACAGCGGATGCCACTATCGAGCAGTTTCCTAAGGTGGGACACTGCTCTGTGCTCCCTTTGCTTCATCTTATTATAGCCTCACAACAGCCCTACCTGGTTGGGATTATTATTAAATAAGGAATAGAAGGAGAGAAGATAAAGAAATTTCACATGATCAGAAAGCCAGTAAGTACCAGAATTTGAATTCAAATTTTATCACTGAGGCTACAGAAACTACTCCATAAAACACTATGCAAAAAAGTCATTTAATTAAAATTATAAGTAAAATCACATAGCCTTAACAGATTAACTGAAAATTAGTGAAAAATAAGTAACTGCGTGTTTAATAAGATGAGATTAAACAACTCTATTACGTCTCTTGACAGAAGAGGAAAGAAATGAAGACCAAAAACAGTGGGACAACCTAGGACCCCACCTTTCTGAAGCTTTTCTGCCATGCCTGTCTTCACTAATCTTCATCAGCTCTGAACACCTAGAATGTATTGCCTGTAGTAACTAACTTATCACCAGACTAGGTAGTCCTGTGTTTTTTGCTCTTGATCCACCTGTTAGTTTTCTCATGTAGTTAACAAGCTTGTTTTTTTTTTTTTTTTGTGGGTACCGGGGGTCGACCTCAGGACCTCGCACGCCAGCAGGCACCTGTGCCGTTGAGCGATATCACCGGCCCCTTTTTCGTATGTGGGTTCCGGGAGTTGAACTTGGGCCCTCGCGCTTGCCAGGCAGGCGCTTACGCCTCTGAGCCATCTCACAGGCCCAGTTAACAAGCTTGTTAAGGGCAGGGTATTTTAAGCTGTGACTTTAACATCACTGTTTTGGATAAAAATAAACTTAGATGTCTAAGGAAGTGTTACACAAAGTTGCCACATTAGGGAAACTGACTCAATGCTTATTTTCCAAACAGATCATTGTCCCATTGCTCTAGGAATGACACTTTAAGACTGGTCTTTACAGTCAATAACACATGTGACGTGATAAATGATCATCTTCTGAAGATAAATTTGTTTGAGTAAGCAAAGGGTCAGGGAGAAACGGTCCACCTTTCTACAACGCGGTCCTTAAAAGACAATGTTTGTTGCAATACGTAATTTCTGTAAAGTTTGAGAGACAGAGCCCATCTCTTATGTCCTTTGATTCCTTGTGGCATCTAATGAAGCACTGTCTCACACACAGTAGGCCCTGGGGCCAACACTGTCAGTTGCTTGCCTGTCATCTACTGGCCCACCTTCTTCCGTGATGCCTGATTTTATTCCGGTGGCTGCGTGCTTGGTCCCAGTCAATGTCTAAGACAAGTACAAACATCCTGACCCCTGTCAGAAGGACGAATGACTTTGCAGATTAATTTTTAAAAGGGGAACAGAAGAAGGAGAAAAAGGAACAGATATTATGGCTTTTTTCTCATTCCATCTTCTGCCTCTTTCCATCTTTGAACATAATCCCAATCCTGGAGTGGGTAGAATAGCATTCTTGTGATAATAAAATGACCATGTGAAAATGAAATCAGTGTAGTTTGATGGTTTATCTCTGTGGTCTCCCTCTCAAAACTCATAACCACAGACTAATCATGAGAAAAAACATTAGGCAAATCCCAGCTGGAAGACATCCTGCAAAATATCTGCCCAATATTCTGTGAAATTGTCGGGCCGGTGAGATGGCTCAGCGGCATAAGCGCCTGCCCGGCAAGTGCGAGGGCTCGAGTTCGACTCCCGGAACCCACATATGAAAAAGGGGCCGGTGATATCGCTCAGTGGCACGGGCGCCTGCTGGCACGCGAGGTCCTGAGGTCGACCCCCCCGGTACCCACAAAAAAAAAAAAAAAGAAATTGTCAAAGTCATCAAAAGAGAGAACGTCTGAAAAACTGGCATGACCAGGAACCTAAGGGCACCTAATGACCAGGTGTAACCTTGTATCCTGTATTGAATTCTGGAACATAAGATATTTATCAAAATCTAAGAAAAAACAAAAAAACTAAGGAAATCTCAAAGTATGGACTTCAGTTAATAGTAACACATCACTATTGGTTCATTAATTTTAACAAATGTACTACATTAATGTAAGATGTTAATAATAGGGGAAACAAGGTTTGGGTATTGAAGAGCCCTATACTAGCTTCTCATTTTTTGGTAAATAGCCTATAATAAAACCTTCGTTAAAAACAAAAATAAACATGATATGTGGGGCAGAAAGAGAGAGAGCCTAGGTGTCTGCAGGCATTGGTGAATATCAGAACCAAACCAGCAATTGCCTACCCGCCGGGTTTCTAGTTTTGTAAGTTCAGTTCCTGTTTTAAAATTGCTGTTGGTAGAGTTTTCTATTACTTGCAGCATTGCTGATATAGCACTATAAACACTTAAAGGAAGGAAGGATGGATAGATGTATAGGTGGAATAACAACAGCACAAGGCCTGAAACATAGTAGCAGCTACCACAGGTGGGACTATGTGGTATGATTTAAAAAAAAGGGAAAAAAATCAAGCAGGGCATGGCGGTGCATTCCCATTAGTTCCAGCTAGTTAGAAGGCTGAGGTGGGGGGATCACTTGGGCCCGGGAGTTCAAGGCCAACCTAGGCAACATAGAAAGACGCTGTCTCAAAAAAAGAATTTTTGGGGCCGGTGAGATGGCTCAGCGGCATAAGCGCCTGCCTGGCAAGCGCGAGGGCCCGAGTTCGACTCCCGGATCCCACATACGAAAAAGGGGCCGGTGATATCGCTCAGCGGCACGGGTGCCTGCTGGCGCGCGAGGTCCTGAGGTCGACCCCCCGGTACCCACAAAAAAAAAAAAAAGAATTTTTTGTTTGTTTGCTTGTTTGTTTGTTTAGCCAGGCGTGATAACACATGCCTGTAATCCCAGATACTCTGGAACCTGAGGCTGGAGGATGGCAAGTTCAAGGCATAGCAACACAGCAAAACCTGTCCCCCCCACCATTTTTTTAATCTGTTGTGTGTACTGGGCTCCTGGGAGGAGTCAGGAGGTAACATCTAAAGCCCTTGGCATTTACTGAGTGATAGAAATCCTTTATTATTCATGAGCCCTTGGATCACACCTGACTTTATGCTGAAGAGGTAACACAGGACGGCAGCTGATCACCGGAAAGACCAACCATGTGTTGAAAGGTTAGGGTTTTGAGCCAGCTCCACCTTCCAGAAGAAAGGAGCTGGAAATTGACTTCAATTGACAAGACCTACATAAGGAAACCCTAATAACAACTCTGGGTACCAAAGCTGGGATGCTGCCCGGTCGGCAAATACATCAATCTATCAGGAGCATAATGAGCCCTATACAGCAGAGGATAAGCATAGAAGATCTGTGTTCAAGACTTTCACAGACCTTGCTCTTGATCTCTTCATTTGACTGATCCTGATGTATATCCTTTATAATAATGCTCCACTAATAAGTCTAGTGGTTTGTTAAGTTTTGGGTCTTTCAAGCAAATTGTTGACCCTTGGGGGGCATAGGAGCATCCAGATTAGTAGCCAGTTGATCATAGAGAGAGATGGCCTGGGGAGCCCTGGACTTGATACCTGAATCTGAAATGAAAGAGTCCTGTTGGGCACCATGTCCTTAGTTGGTCTAACGCTAATTCCAGGTAGTTCACGTCTAAATTTTATTACCAATTCACTAGGAGATCAAAGGGGTGGTGGAGAAGATAAAGTACATGGAGCAACTGTGGTACAGACAGCTGGTTGCCTCCTCCAACATCCATGATATCAGGAATCAATTTTTTTTTTTTTTTTTTGAACTGGGGATTGAACCCAGGGCCTTGTGCATGCCAGTCAAGGGCTGTACCACTGATCTCATCCCTAGACTTTTTTTATTTTTTGTTTTGAAACAGGTTCCTGTTTGGTTGCCCAGGCGGCCTTGAATTTGCAATCCTCCTGCCTAAGCCTACAAGCTCCATTTTTAACTACATGCCTTTCTGCTTAGGACTAATAACATCTCCCTGCTCTCCTTGAGATTTAACCATGAGGTGGAGTTCTGGCCTTTGAGAGATACATGGAAGTATTATGCAGAGTTTCTTTTTTTTTCTTTTTTTCTTTTTTTTTTTTTATGTGGGTACTGGGAGCTGAACTCAGGACCTCACGCTTGCCAGCAGGTACTTATGCTGCTGAGCCATATCACCGGCCCCATGCAGAGTTTCTAAGAAGCCTACTTAATGGGAACTAATTTGGTTAAGAGGCATTCTCCCTCCCTAACCACCCTTCCAGCATAAGTTGATGGCTGGAGCTCCAGGACTCATGTGGGACCATGAGAATAGAGGCTGTGCAAGGAATAATGAGGCAGAATCTTAAAAACTGTTCACCCCAGATAGCACCATGAAGCCACCATCCACAGGATGGTACCTGCCCTTGATTGCCTCCTCCGGACATCTCTTGCTGAGAGAGGAATAAAATTCCATCTTATTTAAGCCAGTGCTGTGTACATATTTACAGGATGTGTAGGCAAGCCCAATGCTGGTTAGACACCAGCCTGTGTCTAAGAAAGAAAGAGTACACCTTAGGTGCTGTACACTATAGTTAAGAGCTCTGGATCTGGAATCAGTTAGACCTGGGTTAGAATCCTTGCTCCACCACTGACCAGCCACTTGGCCTTGGCCAGGTTGTTTGACAACTCAGCTTTCTCATCTGTAAATGTCGATAATAATAATTAGACCAGCCACACCGAGCTATTGTAAAAACAAGTGTAACAATGGATACAGTGTTTCAACTGCATTATAAAAGGTATCTCTCTCATCTTCCCAATTCTCCACATTCCTACATGTAGTCCTTCGTTCTCAAACTCTCTCTCTCTCTCTCTCTCTCTCTCTGACAGGCTCTTACTAAGTTGCCCAGCTTGGCCTGGAATTTTTGATTCACCTGCCTCAGCCTCCCCAGTAGTTGAGATTACAGGTGTGTGCCACCATGCCTGGCTGGCACTGTTTTTTATCTCTCTTCCATTTTCTTCTGTCTTCCTTCCCTTTCTTTTCCCTTCCCCTCTATCTTCTTCATCTCTTCTATCTCTCATCTTCTCTCATCTTCTCTATCTCATATCTTTCTCTTCTCTTCTTTTCCCTTTTTCCTTCTCTTCTTTTCTCTTCCTACCCTTTCACCCCCAACCCGCTCTGAGGCGTGAATAGCTCCTGGTCCACCTTTGGGGTACTAGCAGCATCCATAACTGGATCTTATTCCTATAGCCTGCCAGGGCTTTAAATAGGTCATACTCCTCTCTGTGTGAGTTCTCTATTGATGTAAAATAACTTACCCAAAATTTGTTGGCTTAAAATAGCTACCTATTATCTCACCGTTTCTCTGTGTTGGGAACCTGGACTCAGCCTAGCTGGATGCCTCTGGCTTAGGGTCTTGAACGAAGCTACAGTGAAGGTGACAGTCATCTCAAGGCACACCTGGGAGAAGATCCACTTCTCAGCTAAGTCCCTAGAGCCAGTCCACACTGGAGAAGAAGGGCTTAGAACATGAATATCAGGAGGTGGGGATTACTAGGGACCATCTTGAAGGTAGCCTAACACACTCTCCAAATTTAATTCTCAGTGCCAAATCAAATCATGTCATGGTGCTAGCCTGCTCGTTCCCACTTGTATTCCATAGTGCTTACCTCTGTGATGCACTTCTTAGCAGAGCCTTTAAGGTCCCTGGTAAACCATCCCAGGTCTATCTCTCCAGCTTTATTTTTCCATAATCCCCCATGTTATAATCAACCCTAACCACACTTCCTGGCCTCCTGCCCTTTCCTCATGCGGTTTTCCCTCCAGTGAGTCATGCCCAAACTTACCCATCGATAGTAGTGCTATCAACCTCTGTATGAAGCTCCACCCCATACAGCCTCAATCTGTCCCCTAAATGACTCAAGTTTTAAACCAAGTAACAATAAACTCATGGTATAAATAAAAATACTGACACTTAAGAACACTTGGTTTGTTGTTTCCCATATTGCATCTAATTAAACCCTCACAACAGGTGGGCGTTAACCTCCCAATTAATAGTTGCAGAAACCGAGAACTAAAGACGTCTAATAATTTCACTGAATTCCCCTGGCTGGTAAGTGTACTGTGATCTGAACAAGTCGTCTTGTTCAGCATCCTCATGACTAACCCTGATGCTGTACTGACTCTAAAGGACTTATGTCACCTGTCCAAGATCGAACACCATTACTAAGTAACAGAGCAGGGTGGAGACCCCAGATAGCTGAGCCTTTCTACTGGGCATGTTGTCTCTGTGCTCAAGTGTCACCTTAAGGAAGCCTTTGTTAGTCCCTAAATGGAGTAAACCCTCCCTCTTTGGGTTCCCAGCTTAATTTAAATTCTTATAGCTTTACACATTTTTTAAAGAAAATAATTGTTGGGGCTGGGGATATAGCTCAGTGGCACAGTACCTGCCTGGCAAGCACAAGGTCGTGAGTTCAATTCCCAGTACCAAAAAAAAAAAAAAAAGGTTAAAAGTAAAATTGACCATTTTAAGGGTACAGTTCAGTGGGATCAGCTACATTCAATTGTTGTGCAACCATCGCTATTGTCAATCTCCAAAACTTTTTCATCATCCCACCCTGAAGTCCTGTGCCCATTAAATGCTAACTCCCCAATCCCTCCTCCTCCAAGCCCCTGACAACCACCATTCTACCTTTGGTCCCTATGAATTTGACTCCCCTAGGGACCTCAGATAAGTGGAATTATGTGGTATCTGTCCTCTTGTGACTGCTTATTTCACTTTAAAGTTTACCCATGTTGTAGCATGTGTCAGAATTTTTTTTTTCCAGAATTTCCTTTTTAAAGCCAGACATGTTGGTACATGCCTGTGATCACAGCACTTAGGAGGCTGAGGCAGGAAGATTGCCATTGAGTACAAGAACAGCCTGGGCTACATAGTGAGACTGTCTCAACACCTTCCCCTCCCCCCAAAAAAGGAAAGAATTTCCTTTTTATCTGGGTGTAATCAACACACCTGTAATCCCAGCCCTCTGTGAGGCTGAGGCTGGAGAATCACAAGTTCGAGCCTGGCCTGAGCAACTCAGCAATTTAGTAAGACCCTGTCTTACTAAAATTAAAAATGGGTTGTAGATGTAGCTTAGTGTGAAGGCCCTGTGTTTAATCACCAGTACCACAAAAAATAACCTTTTAAGACTAAATAATATTTTATTGCATGTATGTATACATTTTGTTTACCTATTTATCTGTACTGTAATTGGGCTCCTTCCACCTTTGGCTGTTATGAATATAAATGTCCAAGTATTCCTGCTTTAGCTTTGATTTCTTTTTTTTTTTTTGGCACTACTTGAGATTGAACCCAGGATCTCCACACTAAACTGTACCCCCAGCCCTCTTTTATTTTTTTGTTCTGAGACAGGATCTCACTAAGTTGCTAAACTGACCAGACTGGGCTCAGTCTTCAATCCTCCTGCCTCAGCCCTCCCGGAGTGCTAAGGTTACAGGTGTGCAAAACCACACCCAGCTTTAGCTTTGAATTTTGAGATATTTATCCAGAATTATAAGTTCTGGGTCATATCATTACTTTTTTGAGGAATTGCCATACTATTTTCCATATTGGCTATACCATTTTACCTTCCCACCAGCAGTGCACAAGTGTAAATCTTTATCTTTTTTTTTTTGTGGGTACTGGGGGTCGAACTCAGGACCTCACATGCCAGCAGGCGCCCATGCCGCTGAGCGATATCACCGGCCCTTTTTTCGTATGTAGGTACCGGGAGTCAAACTCAGGACCTCGCGCTTGCCAGGCAGGTGCTTATGCCGCTGAGCTATCTCACTGGCCCATCTTTTAATATAACTTCTAGGAATGTGTCTTATATGTTCTGCTCCTTGAAATAAAGTTCTTTTGGCATTCAACTTTATATTCTGTGCAACACTTAGCATATAATGATACCTCAAAAATATTTGTTAAATAAATGAATAAATAGGTATAAAAATCACTATCTCAAAACAAAGGAATCTGCTTTTATTTGAAACATACTAAAAACTTCAGACAAGATCTAAGGAGCTGCTCAATGGTGTGCCTAGAGAGGTTTTTTGTTAAAAAGCTGGTGCATAAATCCAGAGTTTCATTTCTTAAAAACAAGTGATCCCACAGTATATCTCTTTTTATCTCACCAGCTTCTTGTCAACACTAGGTTCATCTCCTAGTCCTTTTCTTTTCTAAGCTTACCATAAAACTGATTTAAAGTAAAAGTTTCTTCAAGAATTATGCTACAATATGCTGATCTGAAAATAAATTTTCTAAAATCATTTTTTTTACCCATAGGGGGGCCATCAAAGATTGCCTGCTGATATTTCCTAAGAACTTATGCACAGGTTATAAACTTCCTTCTGTCAGAAGCAACTGTATGATATTTTTGATTATCTCTTCCATTTTGAATTTGTAGATTAGATTTAAATGTAGAAACAATTAAAGTAGACTCAAAACATTTTTTTTGTGGTGGTGATACTAGGGATTGAACTGAGGGTCTTCACACTGAGCTACACCCCAAGCTCTCTTTATTTTTTATTATGAGGCAGGGTGTCACTGTATCACTGGTTTCCCAGAGTAAGCTAAAAATTTCAGGCCTCCTGCCTCAGCCTCTCAGAGTCCTGGGATTATAGATGTATGCCACCACATCAGGCTAATAAAAAGTATTTTATTGTTATAATTAATAACTTTGTGTCATAGGTTAAAGTACTGATTCCAGTGTGTGTGTGTGTGTGTGTATACACATACACATATATAAAATATATATGTATATATTTACATTTTTTTTTTGTACCAGCAATTGAACTCAATACCTTATACTTGCCAGGAAGGCACTTGTGGTGCTAAGCAATATGCTCAGCCCTCCAGTGTATATTCAAGATTTTACTTTTTTAGAAGCAAACACATAGGATATTACAATATTCTTTCTACCATTTTACGTGTGTGTGTGTGCGTGTGTGTGTGTGTGGCACTGGGTATTGAATACAGGCCCCTTAAATGCTAGGCAAGTACTGTACCAGTGAGCTACTGCCCCAGCCCTCATGTTACTATTAAGTAGCACAATAAGGAAGAGATGAGGTGAAATCATGTTTCACAAAACCATGAGATAGGAATGTAGGCAAAAAGTTAGGTAGTTGTATAAACTTAAATTGTATAAACTTTGGGAACATTATCTGTAATTATTCCAGGCTGTAAAGCAAACGAAGAAAACCCACCTATTAAATAGATGCCCAGCCCACCCCAACCCCCTTCATTTTAACCTCACATCTACCCCATGAGTCCTATGGCCATGTTTCCTTACCCCATGGGCCAACCTTTCTAGCCTGAGCTCATTGGATCAGGGCTAAAATAGTGTCCCTTTGGGAAACTTGTCCTTGCACCTGAAAGACACTGATTTGTTTGCTGAATCCTAGATATGAAACCCCTAGACTTAAGAGAAACATATTGGTCAATGGCCCAGGCAGAAGCAGAGAAAACCACTTGTAGACAGAATCTTACGAAGATGCAGCACAGCCTGGAAGGGAGCAGGGTGTGGTGTGGGCAGGCTGGCAGCTGGACAGCTCCCAAGGCTCTACAGTCCTCCCAATTTCTGGTTCCCATGGCACCAGACAGTCAATCCAGAGCCCCGCAGTCTTGACTGGGTCACCACCACCTAGTTCCTGGCAGATGACTTAATCCTGAGTCAGAGAAGTATCAAAGACAGCTGCTGGGGAAGAGTTAAACTCAAGGATGTGACTGGGTGGGGTGCTAACATGGAGGTTCTGGGGATTCGAGCTGGGAGGAACTGGGGAGAGGCAGAGGCAGAGACACTGAGGAGGCATCTGCTGGTTTGAGGAGAGAGTGATGTGCTCAGTTATGCACATCTGGAGTGTGTATGGCCTGCATCATGGCTCGGGGCAGATGTAACCTCAGGAGCAGGTCTGGACAGAAAGAGAGACCCAGGAATTATTAATGTCTCAGTGAGCATTCATGGCAATGCAGGAGATCATATTGAGAGAGTGTGTATGTGGTGGACCATAGTGTCAGTCAAACATACAGGGCCATGACAGAGCACCAATAATTAAGGAACAGATGAAGAAAAAAGGAGCCCCAAAGGATACTTTCGGGTGGGGGAAAACCCAGCAAAGCACAGCAGCACAGAACCTGAGAGGTGGTAAAAAGGAAAGAAGGTCCACAGCTCAGCTGAGTTGGTCTAAGGTGTCCACTGGATTTAATGACAGGGCAAGCACTGGAGACCCAATGAAAGACCTGGGCTTGATGGTGTCGACAAAGGAGTTAATGGGAAGGGGAACTGTGAACTGGGGCAGACAGTTCTTTGGAGAAATTCAGCCAAAAAACAGAAGAGAGGTAGAGCGTTAGAGCTGGAAGGCAATGTGGGGTTGGAGTTTGGGAAGATCAGAAAGAGGCCTAAGGATGTTTAAATGGCTCACAGGTAGAGCTTGCAGCAGGAGAGGTGGAAAGGTGTCCTCCACTGAGTGAGGTCCTGGAGAAGTAGAGGGGATGGGCCCATACCTCAGTGACACTGCCCTTGTAGCAGTATCCATGGAAGAGAGGGAAAAGAAGCAGGAGGGGGAAGCTGAGCTTCATCGCAGACCTGATGACAGTGTCAGTCAAACTTGGGGAGCTTTGGAACCAGAATGGCCCTTCTGAGTTGTCCTGAGCTGGTCCAAGATGGTTGGGGCTTTGTACTCTTGCCTCCCTCAGTCTGAGAAAGCAGGCTACCCTGACAAGGCAGGGTGTGACTTTGGATGAGGTGACTCTGCAGTTGAGATAATCCCTAAAGGGGCCTGACAGCTGAGGACTGCCTCCAGGTGACAGTGCCAGGACAAGGCCATGAGTCTTTTACAGAAAGGGATCTGTGAGACACAACGCAGGGTCCATCACATTCCTCTCCTTTACCATAAAAATTAAGTTCAAGTTCCTTGGCCTTGCATTCAACTCCCTCCATCATCTGCCTTCTGCCCACCACTCCAGGCTTCCCTCTCACCTTAGAGTACAACTCTACCCGCCTCATCCCTTTGTTCCTTTTCACTGCTCGGTCTGAAATGATTCTGGTGTGAGCCTATTCCTCCTTCAAAATCCCCTTCAGAGGTTGCTATTTCTGGGAACCCCTCCCTGCTTCTCCTAGGTAAGAAGGAATCTCCCCCTGGTTTCTCCTACTTGTGTATATTTCCATCTTTGCACTGAATTACCCTGTGTTGTCAGTTGTGTCTCTGACAGACTAGCCTGGGAGCTCTCTCAGCACAGGGACACCGTGTGAGTGATGTTGATGTCCCTGGCCTATGTTGTGGGCAAAAGGGAGGGATCGAGTTAACAAATATATGAATGAATTAATAGATAAATGAACTAGTGAGTTGGCAGAGCTTGGGCTCAGTTGGCTGACTAGTTTGGAGTTTAGTCCCAAAGAGGGTGAGCAGTCATCTTAAGAACATGCCCGGTGGACATGGTGTTGCATGGAAGACCAACAGTCTTTTCTGGTAGATGGAGGCAGCAGGATTTCTGGGACTCAGTGATCCACAAAAGGAAGAGGTAGCTTTTGAGGGGGGTACTGAGGATGGAAGCCAGGGTCTTGTATAGGCAAAGTAAGTGCTCTAGCACTGAGCTACACTCCAGCCTAGGTCATAGAAATTTTATTCCAAGAAAGGAAGCAGGGGAGGATAGGGATGGGAAGGTAATCTGACTTAGTGGAAATGGGACTGTAGCTATTGGCCATGGGTATGGAGACAGGCTGTCCACCTAGGGCCCTATAATGGTCCAGGTAAGACAGAGTGTGGGGCCCTGGACTGAGCCTTCATCTAAGGCCATCATCGAGTGCCAGAGGGGTGGGAAAGGGGAAATGACAGCAGCAAGACAGCAGGCCTGGGGCTTCCCTAGGCCCACTGCATGCCAGACTCAACAAGAGTCATGCCCTGTTGAGTCTGGGGCTAAGTCTTCTGAGCTCGTCTGGGTAGGGTTTCATTATGTGGGCTGTCAGTTTTTTCCCTCTTCCTTTTCCTCCACAAACACTTGTTTTCTCGTTTCCTCTTCATTGCACCACTTTCATATTAATTTTATGCTTTTATGTAATAAACACTGATACAGACCTGACCATGGCAGAGTTCCTGGCACTTGAGAAATGGAAATGCATTTGTTCTTCATAACAGCACGCTGAGATCTTGTTTTATGGTTGAGAAAATGGAGCTACAGGGATTGAGAAGTAAATGCTTATTTGCATTCCTGGGACACAGGTATTTATTCTTTTGTTCAAGTCATTGGCTGCTTGCCTCAGGCAAGGCCCTATGCCAGGCAGTAGAGTTCAGTGTCAAGCAAGAGGAGGGATGACCCAGTCCACAAGATAATCACAGTATCTGGTCCTGAGTTTTGTCCCTGAGGCGTGGTAATGACAGGTGCTCTCTGTAGGTTCTTCCTGCTGATCTGTATGGAAGTTCTTTATCATTTTTAAGCACCTTCATCATTTTGAAGTCCCTCATGTCTGCTCCTAAAGCAAGTACCCTAGCAGATAAAAAGGAATTTCCCATTCCTAGAAGTAAGCAGAATACTTGGATTCAAGACCTCTTCCGGCCTTTCTCCATGCCATCTCCTCTACCGGGAATACTGTCTCCTCCAGTCCATTTCTGCCATCATCTGTGACAGTAGTGGCTCTGCAGAGAGCTTTGCTAACTGTGCCCACTTCCAGGATGACAAGACATTTGGTAAATGCATACTGGGGACATTAACTCATTAAACTTTTGCAATACTCCAATGAGAAAGATATTATCATCTCTACATTGTAGATAAAAAAATCAAAGCTCAATAAAAGAAAATAATTTGCAGGTTGTGGTGGCACACGCCTGTAATCCCAGCACTAGGGAGGCTGAGGCAAGAGGATTGGCATGAGTTTGAGGCCAGCCTGGGCTACATAGTGAGTTCAAGGCAGCCTGAACTACATAGCAAGACCTTGTCTAAAAATAAAAAAAAGAAAAAAAGAAAGAAAGGAAGAAAGAAAAGAATTTCCCCAAGGTCACCCAGCTAGTAAGTATCAGAGGTGTGATTTGAACCCACATCTATCTGACTCTAAAATCCAAGCTAGATTTTTTTTCTTCATTCTCTTTATTTTATTGCACTAGAAATTTATTTCCTTCACATATACAGAATATAAAACCTATCTTCACAATGAATTATGCCTCTCCACTCTCATTTTTTCATGCAAAAATTAATGGCCACTTCCTGAAAAAAACTGAAATAAATCCATAGCCCCACACCCTTAATCAGTGCATCACACAGCTGCTATTTGAGCTTTTGTTTCTGGAGCCCTTGGATATTCAACATATATTCCACAATTATGCAGTTGCTTATGCTCTTCAATTGTCTCATGTGTGAATTTCTTGTTTGCTCAGCTTGATTTTATCCCCTGTGATGCACACAGTAAATGCATAATAAATGTTTGTTGAATGAATGGATTTTACATGTATCTTGCTGAAATATACACAGCTCTGTTTGATTCACTAGAGTGGCATACCCGAACAAGAAATAATTTTTCTTAATGTGTCCCTTATAAATTGAGCCCGACCATATTTGATTAATTTCACATCATGCATTTTTATTGCACCAATCACTCTGGTATCAGGTCATATTTATTTTAAAAACAGATTCACAAAGGGTGCAGGGCTGGAGTGACAGTGTAAATATGTTAATAATAAAAATAATACTGAGGATATTTTACTGGAAACTCTTGCATGCTAATGATGAGTAAGTGTATTCTATGGAAATAGGTTTGATTTACAATGCAATTAATTTCAAAAATATTCAGATCCCATATCATATCTCGAACACTAAGCTAATGAAAACTAAAAATGAATATTCAGGCCATAACATCGTAGGAACAAAAATCACCTTAAAGACCTTTAGCATTTTAGTTAGAACAATAGCCCAATCACTGGAAATGATGCCACTGTCGGATCAAATGCTCCAGATTAGGAAGATCCCGCTGGGCAGCTGCGGTGATTTTGTGCTGCGAGAAGCACGTGTGTGTGCATTCAGCCCTCACAATGAAAAACATTACATGTTATCCGGTGACCGAAGAGCCCTGGCACCTTCAATCATGCGATGAAAGGCTTTGGGGGTTTCTCTTTCTGGAGAAAGCTAAAGTCTTTCATGTCAAGTCGAATTGTGGGATGTGTGAGCATTTCCATATCCGGCCCCATCTCGGGCCCTAGCTAAAAAGAAAATGCATTTCATACCCTATTCAAACTGCAAAAAATAAAAAATGTGTTTCATTTGGTATTTCATCACTCAACTCCAAAGCTGTCTAAGGAAGCGGGCATTCTTACGCACACTTTGGGGTAAGATGCCCATTTGGGCGATAGGACTTACAAAGTTGACTCTGCGGCCTTGTGTCTAAGAGCAGAGGGAGCAGACGCTGTGGAGCGATCGAGCACCACGGGGATCTCCACGTCAGTGCGAAATGCTTGAGATTTTCCCTCATTTATTGAGGACAGAGCTGCCCTGCTGTACGGGCACCAGACTGAGAGCTGGAACTATTTGGCATATTAAACAAATCTTATGTATAACTCTGATAAGAAAGAAAAATTTAATTATAAAAAGGAGATGCAGGTTTGAGTTTTAATTATAAGAAAGCAAATGTGTTTTCCTGTATCTCTGGCAGTAATTTTTCATCCTAAAAGAAATATTGTGGAATGAATTATCATCTTTTGGAAGAAGATGAAGAAGAAGGAAGAGGAGGAGGAGGAAGTGGAGGAGGAGGAGAAGAAGGTGGAGGAGGAGGAAGGGGAAGGGAAGGAGGAAGAGAAAGCAGCAGCAGCCAAAGAAAGGAAAAATAAACAAAGGACTAAAATTGGGCCTTTAAAAAGCAGTCCCACAGTTTAGTAGCTAAATTATATCCCCTGAAGACCAGAATCAGGGAGAAGAAAGTAATAGAAAATATAGCATAAGAGCTTCGTGTTATAAGCCTTTACTATCACCGTACCTTTAATCTCTGTGCACCCTTATGCTGAGAAAAATAAAAATTCAATTTAGAAAAAATAATAAAGTGATCTACATCCAGTGAGAAATATTAAAACAAAATATAGCTCTGCATAGGAAAACTTGGTGAAATCGCCTAAATGTTTTGTGGTGTACCATCAGCCTCTTCCACTTGGAAACCCTCTTATTCTTTGGGTGTTATTTTAGTGCCCTGAAGAGGGAAAGGAGAAGATGCGTACTTCTACTCAGGAAAATTTGCATTTCCGAGGAATGTTTAATACACTGAAATGAGTGCAACAGCCCTGCTGTTTAACCCTCCTCCTCACTGGTTTGTTGATGAGGACTTCACATGGGACAGGGTATTGTGGTTAAGGGTTGGAGCTTTGGACAGACCCGAGTTCAAACCCCATGATCATATAGATGATCATGAACAATGCTCCTCGCTCTTCTAAGACTCAGTTCCTTGTCTGTGAACTGGGTATGATTATAGTACTTATCATGAGGGCAGTGTTAGTATGAAAGGAGATGTGGCCTGTGACTAGGTGTCACTTAGTGGGAGAGCACGTGTTAACCATGAGCAAGACCTTGGGCTGGATAATCCCCAGCAATACACACCACACACAGGCGCACACACACACACACACACGTGCACGCACAATGATTTGTATGAAAAGATGGCATAAGTATTCCACAAACACGAAGGGGAAACTAAGTCAAGACTTTTTCCTCTGTACTAGGGAATGAATACAGGGCCTTGCGCATGCTTGGTAAGGGCTGCATCACCAGCGCAGTCCTGTTTTTCTTCTTTTCTTTTCTCTTCTCTTTTCTTTCCCTTAACTCTTCTTTCTTTCCCCTTCCCTTCCTTTCCCCTCTCCTACCCCTCCCCTCTCCTCTCCTCCTTTTTCTTCCTCTTTTTCTTTCTTTCTTTCTTTCTCTTTCTTTTCTTTTGACACAGGGTCTCAGTAAGTTGCCCTGCTGGCCTCACTGTGCCTCCGTATCTGGAAGAGTGGGATCACAGGTGTGCAACCCTCCCCAGGTCCTAAATCATGTTTTAGACTCCTATTCCATTTTTACAACATGTTGTATGCAAAACCACACCATTTCCTTGGCGCCTGCCAAGTTCTGATGTTTCATTTCCCTCTTCCTTCCAGAATGTCCTCTGTAGACCATGTTGCTTTTTGCCCTCTGAGCAGCGTGCTTCTACAGCGCTGTCTTCTGGCTCCTGGAAGGTAATTTGCAAGGGCCAGCGTGACTGTTGTTTTACCTGGAATTGATAACGTGGAAAAATGAGCTTCAACTGTGGTAGTGCTTTTTCAGTTTTTAATGACCTTGCCATTTAAGAGAATTATCTTACCGTTTCCCAGTGTGGGTCATGACAGTAAGTAGAATCGTTCCTAGGTTGTCACCACCATGTTGTTTCTTCACTCCGATCCCCACCAAGGAGGGAGGGAAAAGCCAGGCTGGGCTGAGTCCCAGGGCTGCACTGCAGCTCAGTCTAACGTGTTTGTTGTATTTGTTTTGCAGTACTTGGGATGGAACCTAACATTGCTATATCCCCACCCTTTTTACTTTTTATTTTTTTATTTTGATACAGGGTCTCAAAGATACCCAGGCTGGGCTCAAACTTGCAACCCTCCTGCCTCAGATTTTCCAGTGCCAGGATGACAAGTGTGTGCCACTGTGCCCGGCAAGAACTCAGATTTTTAGGTGATGTTGGAGGACAAGAGGAGGTTAGAAAAGCAAGTTCAACATAGGGCTGTCATTCCAAGGAGCCTATCAGAAGGAAGAGGGCAAAAGCAGATGAGAAAGGGCCAACAGGAAGGGTTGGGTCGGCTGTAGAGTTTCCTGATGTTGAGCTTGCTTACCGATCTCAGCTTTGTGGTGCCAGTGGAAGGGCAGAGAATGGTCATTTAAAGGGTCTGGAAAGTGGGGATATAGAATCCAAACTGATGTCACATCAAGGTGTGGAAAAGAAGCCACGTTAGGACAGAATAGAGTAGTGATTAAGAGACCAGGCTCAGAATGTTCAGGCCCAGGTGAGTGCTTTTTTACTAGCTGTGAATTTGAGAAGATTCCTGCTCTACTGCAAACCTCAACTTTTTCATCTGTGAAATGGGAACACTGTAAAATTAGAATACTTATCTTACATGGCAACTGTAAGACTCAAAGACATCATGGTTATAAACACTTCACTAAAACCTTACTTTAATTCTTCAGACAGCTGCATTTCTGTTCACATTATCAGCGAGCCACCTCTGATCATCCTACCTACTTAAAAAGTGTAACTCACCCAGAACATCTAGTGTACCTTCCCAGCTTTATTCCCCCCACTTTTTTGTAGTACCCAGGATTAAAGGCAAGGCCTTCACACTGAGTTACATCCCCAGCCCCTTTTTAATTTTGAGATCAGCTTGCCAAACTGGGACCCTAATTTGTGATTCTCCTGCCTCAGCCTCCCAAGTGCTGGGATTACAGGTGTTCACCACTGTGCCTGGCTAATATTTTCAATTCAGTATTCTCATTTTCCCTATACTGGAATGTAAAGTCTATGAGGGGAAAGTCTTTTATCTCTTTTGTTCTCTGATTTTGTCTATCTCTAACACCTAAACACAGTGCCTAGCTAGACGCTCAATAAATTTAGTAGTGTAGTAAATAAGTGTTGGCCATTGTTGTTTTTTTTTTTTTTGTGGGTACCGGGGTCGACCTCAGGATCTCGCGCGCCAGCAGGCGCCCATGCCGCTGAGCGATATCACCGGCCCTTTATTCATATGTGGGATCCGGGAGTCAAACTCGGGCCCTCGCGCTTGCCAGGCAGGCCCGTACACCGCTGAGCCATCTCACTGGCCCTGGCCAGTGTTCTTAATTATCATTTATGAGTTGATAACCCTTTCAGCTAGGAAAGTACGAGAAGATAAATATTGAAAAATCTAGGTGGCTAACCATTCGTCCTAAGTGAAGCTTTCATAACTTGTCCTTCACACTAACCATGCAAAACATCCTGGAATCTTTAAGACAAAGGTTAAAGAGGAAGGACAGAGGGACCAGGTCATACTGCTGGTCCTAGGGAGTAAAATTCAAGGTCCAAAGTCTGGGGCTCATGGCGGGGGAGGCATATTTATTACATTTAATGCTTCTGTGGCTGATGGAGGACAGCAGATATTAATTTTAAAAGTTTGTTTACTTTCTGATTCATTTTCTGATTATACAGCACAAGTAACACTGGATTATGTGCTGTTTGAAATATTTCCCCCAAACCAATAAAGCCCAAGTGCCCCTTGGGTATACCTCCACTGCCGATCTCCCAGGGGATAATCACTGGCATCATTTGGGGATGTCTGCAAGCCACAGCCACAGCGTGTATGGAATGGTATATATAAAAGTGTGCATGTGTGTGTGTGTGTGTGTGTGTGTGTAGTTTCTGTGCTCACTCTTTTCTTCTTTCGTTCTTTTCTTCCTACCTTCCTTGCTTCCTTTCTTCCCAGTGCTGGGAGTCAAACTCAGGGTCTCACACAAGCTAGGCAGATACTTTACTACTGAGCTTCATGCCAGCCCTCGTTTGTATGTATACATGTATGTATGTATGTATTTATATATTGTTGTAGTTGTTTTGAGTCAGGGTCTCACTATTTAGTTCAGGCTGGGCTTGAACTCCCGATGTAGCCCAAGCTGGCCTGGAATTCAGAGAGATACTCCCTCCTCAGACTGGGATTATGGGTGTGGGCCACCGGACCCAGCTTGTGTATTTTTAAAAATATAAATATTATCATACTCTATATGTTTTCAAATATTTTATAACATCCTATAATACATGTTTCCTATTCCTTTGTGTAACTTTCTAGAGATCTAGTTCAATTTTTTTTTTTTTTTTGTGGGTACCGGGGGGTCGACCTCAGGACCTCGCGCGCCAGCAGGCGCCTGTGCCGCTGAGCGATATCACTGGCCCCTTTTTCGTATGTGGGTTCCGGGAGTCAAACTTGGGCCCTCGCGCTTGCAAGGCAGGCGCTTAAGCGGCTGAGCCATCTCACCGGCCCTAGTTCAATTTTTAATGTCAGCAGTTTTTATGATTTTTAAACTTTATTTATTGATTTTTGCAGTACTGGGAATTGAAGCCAGAGCCTTTGCACTGAGATACATCTGCATCTCTTTAAAAAAAAATTTTTTTTGAGACAAGGTTTTGCTAAATTGCTCAGTTGGCACTCAAACTTGAACCCTCCTGCCTCAGCCTCCCAGAGTGCTGGGATTACAAGTGTGCGCCACCATGTCCGGCTAAGAATTATTTTTGAGATTATTCACTGCTAATTTAAAAACTCCTGCGAAGCCAGGTGTGGTGGTGCATGCACCACCTGTAATCCCAGCACTGTAATCCCAGCACTCGGGAGGCTGAGGCAGGAGGATTGCTGCAAGTTTGAGGCAAGGTTGGGCTACAAAATGAGTTCAAGGCCAGCCTGAACTGCATAACAAAACCCTGCCTCAAAAAGAAAAAAAATTCTTTTTTTTGTGTGTGTGTGTGGGTACTGGGGGTCAACCTCAGGACCTCGCGTGCCAGCAGGCACCCGTGCTGCTGAGCGATATCATCGGCCCTTTTTTTGTATGTGGGATCCGGGAGTCGAACTCTGGCCCTCATGCTTGCCAGGCAGGCATGTATGCCACTGAACCATCTCACCGGCCCGAAAAAAAATTCTTAATAAAATATATTTGTTTATCAAACCCAGGACTCCCCATGGGCTAGCCAGTTGCTCTAACAGTGAGCTACACCCCAGCACCTAGAATTTATTTTTTACAACAGTTTTAGATTTACAGAAAAATTAAAAGTTAGTACAGAGAGGGCACATATGCCCTGCACCCCTTTACCATACTATTATATTAGTACAGTACATCTGTTACAACTAATGAACCTAAAGTTAGTTTAGTTTCTTAATAAGTGGTTAAGTCTATTAACTAAAGTCCGTAGTTTATCCAGACTTCCTTAGTTTTACTTAGATTTCTGTGTTGTGGGATCCTACCCACGACACCACATTCCATTCAACAGTTGTGTCTCCTTCAGGGCCTCTTGACTGTGACGGTCCTCAGACTTCCTGTGTCTCTGACGACTCTGACAGTTTTGAGAAGAACTGGTCAAGTCTTTAATAGGACACTGCACCACCAGAATCTGTTTGATTTCCCCCCCACGTTTAGATTGGGGCTATGGATTTAAGAGAAGACCAGAGAGATAAAGTGTTGTCTGTATCACACTGGGTCAAGTGACATCACAGCAACATGGCTTAGCACTGTTGCTGTTGACCTGGTCCCCCTGCAGAGGCAGTGCCGCCGGGCATCTTCACCGTGGCCACCCGCTGCCTCCTCCCGCCCCTTAAGATCTTTCTCCCCTTGCAGAGCTACAAGA
This sequence comes from Erethizon dorsatum, assembly GCA_028451465.1. Classification (NCBI taxonomy): domain Eukaryota; kingdom Metazoa; phylum Chordata; class Mammalia; order Rodentia; family Erethizontidae; genus Erethizon; species Erethizon dorsatum. The sequence continues at coordinate 10,615,811 of CM051822.1, forward strand.
TACCTTGGGTTCATCTTGCACATTTTCTGTCCCATTCCTAGAATTGGCCATTTCTAGGAGCCCTGGTCCCCTTTATTGGAGAAGAGTATTAGAAAAACAGGATCTAGGTATTGTACTATGGTAGGTGTGCCCTTATAAGTACCAATCCAGGAATTAAAAAAAAAAAAAAAACTCTAAGGACTACATTTTAAAATTCAGGATGAAAATTATTTAATTCAACATCACCATTGTTGAATATGAAGGAATAATATTTCCAAAAATTTGATATTATATTACCCACTTTTGGGGAAACAAATGCTAAAATCTTGACACCTGGGCTGGGAATGTAGCTCAGTGTCTGAGAGAATGCTCAGCACACTGAGTTCAACCCCAAACACTGCAGGAAAAAGAAAAAGAAGAAAGAAAAGGAAAATCTTGACAGTTTGAGAAGAAGACTTTTTTTAATCTTTTGTAGCTTACATATATAGAACTTTTTTTTTTTTTTTTTTTTTTTTTTGAGACAGTGTCTCACTATGTAGTTCAGATTGGCCTGGAACTCACTATATAGACCAGGCTGACCTTCAACTCATGGTGATCTTCCTGCCTCAGCCTCCTGAGTGCTAGATGACAGGTGTGTACCTCCATGCCCGGCTAAAACATTTCATGATTCATAAAAATGGAGACCGAGGATATAGTTCAGCGGCATAGCACCTGCCTGGCAAGCGCGAGGTCCTGAGTTCGATTCCTGGTACCCCCCAAAAATGACATCACATCACCCTGCCCAGGCAGATGCTATCACTTCTATTCTACATATGGAGAAATAGAGGCACACAGAAATGATACAACTCTGCCCACCTGTGTCACACAGGTAAGCTCGAAGCTAAAATCAGTTTATTCAATTCAAAACAACATTTTGGGTGGAGATTTTTGGCAAAGAACTGGGAAATATAAAGACAGATAATTTACAGTTGCCAACTTCCCTCCTTATTTTCGAAAGCACCTCTCTTCAGTATCTCACCCAGATTATGCAGGAGGTTGTACTCGGGCTTGGGAAGAACACGTTGTCCTAGAAGCAGGCTCTGAAGTTTCCCCCTTCACTCTTCCTCCTTCTCCCCCACGCCTCTGCTATGTAAAAGCAGAAACAAGTTCTTAGGCCGTTTCCTGAAGCCAGACCAGGGACTAGGAATTGAGAACCTATAGAGCCAAGCAAGTCAAGCAAATGAGTACAACAGGCCAAGACTGATAAAAGCCACAGTGTAAGTGTCATGATAAATGGTGGCTGCCACCTGGCCTCCATCACATCCCACACCCAGCAGGAGGGCTGGCTTTCTTGTTGACAAGCAGGCTGCAGACTCGATGTTGCCATAGCTTTCCAATTTTTTAAAGGAAGCAGAAAAGCCCCAAGCAGGCCAAGCCTGTGTGGATTCAGCTTTCAGGCCACTTATTGTGTTGTTTTACTTTGTTTTACTTCTGAGCTAGTATGTGTTCATTATTGTTTTAGGCATTTGTTTTGCTCAAAGTTATTTTGGTGACAGTATTCATACCTTCTGCCAATAGCCACTTACTGCACTTAATTTTCATTCCAGAAATATTGTATTGAACCTATTACATTTCCTCTGGACCATCAATATAGAGAGATAACTATTCTAACTACAGTCACTCAGCATGTGTGGAGGAGTGTGTTACCCTGGGGGACATGTTACCAAGCAGCAATTCTCATTCCCTGTGACACCAGTATTTACTGAACATCTACTGTGCACCCAGCTGTGCCAATTATCAGGGATGCTATAACGACTGACACACATCCCCTCCTCAGGTTATACCTAGTTTAGTAAATTGTCCCAGGTAAGACGGTGCAAATACAGGAAGGATTTTAAGAGACCATTATTTAGAGACTCAGCTATCTTCCTGGAGCCTGCGCCACATCTGCTTTCCTGGCTTGTACAAATTCAGCACAGTTCACGCGCACATGTGGGTGCTCTTTGAAGGTGACGATAATGAATTGAGATATGGAAAACTGGCAACTGCTTTCTAGGAGTATAGCTCGGGGGCAGGGGGATGCTTTAGAAAGAGTCCCTGGGGGCCGGTGAGACGGCTCAGTGGCTTAAGCGCCTGCCTTGCAAGCGCGAAGGCCCGAGTTCGACTCCCGGAACCCACATACGAAAAAGGGGCCGGTGATATCGCTCAGCGGCACGGGTGCCTGTTGGTGCGCGAGGTCCTGAGGTCGTCCCCCCGGTACCCACAAAAAAAAAAAAAAAAAAAAAAAGAAAGAGTCCCTGGGAGAAAAGGCCAAAGGAATTGGGGTTATAATAACGCATCATGGAGAAGAAGGTTAAGGAGAATTTAAAAGCCATCTTCAAATATCTAAAGGGAAACGGCTCATGTGTTTTAAACATCAGTTCTTGTCTACTGAGGACAGGACATGAGGGAATTATCTTAATGGGAGCAGGAGTGACTTAGATTAGATATCAGTGAGGAGAAAATAAAACCCAGCTGAAAGGACTGTGAGACAGTGGACGGAAACGTGATTTAGAGGAAGGACATGGTTATTTTAAGAACAGGGGCTGCTGATTCTTATTGGGGGGAAATATAGACCTTAGGGCTTTCAACTCAGCCAGTTACAAATTGTATGATCTTGAACAAATGATCCCTGCTGAGACTCAGTTTCCTCAGTTGTTAAAGGATAATAACAACATCTCGTTTGAGGAGATTGTTTTGAGGATTGAATTACAGCCCAGGGCCTGGCACAGAGTAGGGCTCAGTGATGGGTACCATTCCTGACTCTTAATAAACTAAGTCTCACCTGGAAAAAAAATCAACAGTCTACACATAAACATAAGCTCTATTTTCAGGCGCACCAAAAAAATACTGTTGTGTGTCATGGGATTTCTTGTTCCACAGAGAACATCAGATGTGAACACTCCAAAAGTTAAATATAAAATTAATAAAATGGAGTCAGAAAAGTGGTTAGCAGCACAAAGTTGGTAGAGAATGAGCACTTAGAACAGTGCCTGCTATCTAAGAATTGTTTGTCCTTGAAAGAGCAAAAAGCACAGGGCTGGGGGTGTGACTCAGTGGTAGAGCGTGCACAGGGCCCTGGGTTCAATCCCTGGCAACACATACACACACACTCACATGGCACAGTGCAAAGTCAATTTCCTCTCTCTCTCTCTCTCTCTCTCTCTCTCTCTCTCTCTCTCTCTCTCTCTCTCTCGCTTTCTTTTTTCAGTGCTGGGGATGAAACTAGGGCCTTAGCATATGCTATGCAAATGCCCAACCACTGAGCTTCACCCTTGGATAATATGATAACATCAAATTTTGAATGAAAGGTTAGAGAAAAAACCTACTAAGGTTCTTAGATGGCAGAAATTGCTCCAAATTATGTGGGGCAAACAGTTGGACAGCTTTGAATCTAGTGATCCAGAAATGTACTCATTCATAAGGATAATGGTTGTCTCAAATAATGATCAGCTATTTACCATTTGGTTGCCCTAAGTTCTTTTTTTTTTTTTGGCACAGTGTCTCGCTATGTAGTTCAGGCTGGCCTTGAACTCACTAGGTAGCCCAGGCTGGCTCGAACTTGCAGCGATCCTCCTCCCTCAGCCTCCTGAGTACTGGGATTATACGCCTGGCTTGTCCTATCCTTTCATTCTTAAGACGTTTGAAGGCACTACTTTGAATACCCTATTTGCAGCTTCAAAGAAATATAGCTATTTGTTTCTGATATTTTGAATACACCCAAGAAACAGTCCTCTACATTGTGATTCTATTCTATAAACTTTACTTCCTGGCAATTACACCTCTGCAGCACTTACCAATATTTATTGAAATATTTTTAGCTGCAAAAACATTTTATGTTCACTATTATTTATTAATGCCTTGTTTTAAAATATTACACATAAAATTTATTCCAGTGCACATTAGTAAATAAATTATGCTTGTAATTTCTAATGCATTTTTAATTATAAATTTATCCATGTCTACCTTTATTTATGAGAGTGGTGTCTCACTGTTGAACATACTGTATATTAATGGAGACACTGTTAATTATGCATTCTTGGAAGTTGCATTCAACAAAACATACAAGTCTGTTTTTTACATTCTAAGTACTGTTAACATCAATTAATGTAGGGGTCGGCACTCACAGTACAAGCTAACTTTCGAAATAAGAAAGACACTGTTAGAAGCTGGTTACAGGGCCTGGATTTTGGGAAGGGACTACATTTGTATATAAATGCAGCTACAGGGACATTATAATACCAGCAAGATGCTCTATTTTCACCCCACGTAGCTAAATAGGGTACTCACCAGAAATAATATTCAGCATGAAGACTCCGTATAGAACTATGTATGAAAAATAAATCTCTGCCTAGAATATACATATTTTGTGATGCTGGGGATGAAACCCAGGTCCCCAACACATGCCAGGTAAATGGAGTACCACTAAACTACACCCCCCTCCTACAAGTCTGTATATAAATAGTATCCTCTGCCAGGCACGGTGGTGCACACCTGTAATCCCAGCATTCTGGTGGCTGAGGCAGGAAAATTCCCATGAGTTCAAGGCCAGCCTGGGCTACACAGTGAGACCCTGTCTCAAAAAAAAAAAAAAAAAAAAAGGGTTTTGGTTAGGATTTTCCAGTTGGTTAATTTTGTGCTTCCCTTTCAACCACCAAACTTACCTCACAAGCAGTAGATTTTGTTTGTTTGTTTGTTTTGAGACAGGGTCTTGCTATGTAGTTTAGACTGGGCTTAAACTCACTATGTAGCCCAGGCTGGCCTCGAACTCTGGGCAATCCTCCTGTCTCAGCCTCCCGAGTCCTGGGATTACAGGCATGCATCACCATGCCCAGCATAAGCAGTAAATTTGCTCTAAAATTACTATGTTGAAATACATTCAAATTTTAAAAAATGCTATATTATTCTGACATTGTAAACTTCTAGGGGAGCTTCTTTGAAATAGTTTTTAGTGGATTTTTGACACCTGACTTACTCTTTCCTGGGGTTGTTTGGTACCATAGGACTATAAACACCTATGTTTTCTCTAAGGGAGGAAAAAACATATTTCAAAAGGAGAAGAAGCCAAAATTGGGAAGATAGCAGGGACATATACAAACAAAATAATGAGAACACATGTTTGCAGAGGAATTGGAAGGTGCCCAAATTTCCCCACAGCTTTGGGTGGGTTTGTAAGAGCACTTGTTCCTTTTGACTGTGTTTACTCTTGGCTTGTCATTGTCATATGTTTGGCAAAGTATTTTTCATGTGCTAATAATGCTTATTAAAAATAAGATTTCCACTGGATGTGAAGGTGTGTACCTGTAATCCCAGCCTTTTGGGAGGCTGAGGCAGGAGGATTGTAAATTCAAGTCCTACCTGGGTAACTTAGTGAGATGCTATCTAAAAAAAAAAAGGGACTGGGGATGTAGCTTAGTGAAAACCATGGGTTCAATTCCCAGTACCGGAAAAATAAAAAGAAATATTTCTCCTTACTTCATTTTATGTGTGTGTCATGAGCACCTTTTTATTGAACATGTTTTACTAAGCGTTTATGGCATTTTAAGCTTGCAAATGCTGGGTAAGTGCTTTACCACAAAGCTACACTCAGAGCCTAAACTTTAAGGAGACAAAAGGACCTAAGAAATATCCCTTTCCTCATGGCCTGTCAGGCAGACAGGTGTATCAAACTAACAATAGAAAGTGTGACAAATGGTGGGTTCAGAGAGTGAAGCTCTTCATGTGGCCTGTTATGGGACAGGTAATTTGGGAAGGCTTCCTGGAGGAAGCAGTATGGGAATGGGGTCTTCGAGAATGAACAGAATACACTTAGAAATGGTTAATATAGTGCATATGTATATCCACAATAAAAATTTTTTTTTGAAAAATCACTTGCATGTTGGGACCTATCCTTTCACAATCCTGCAACTATTTGATGTGGAAAGCCAAAATAGACACTAGGGATACCACAAGGAGAAAAGCCAAGGCACCCTGATCAACACCTGCAGTCATATGAATGAAATCATCTTAATCTTTTGACCATTCTAGCTGCCATCTGATGCCAGCTGCATGAGCATGCCCATCAACCCACAAAATCTGGAGAAATAAGCACTAAAATAAGCACTTTTTTAAGCCAATAAAAAATAAATAGGAGTTTAGTGAGTGGAAAGAGAAAAGGAAACTGAGGCTTGAGCAAGGGAAGAAAATGCACAAGGGACTTGACCCTTGCTGTCCATCTTGGCATGCCAGCCACCAGAGATGGCACCTGTGGAACACTTCCTGTGTACCTGGCACTGTTCTAAGAATTTCCATGTATTACTTCACTGGATCCTTACAACAACCTAGAGAAGCCAAGCAACTCGTTGAAGGCCACACAGCTAATAGGTGTCTTTGAACTTTTGCCCATCCTCCTCCTTCTAGTCTTGAGAACCAGAAGAAAAGGCACATCTAGCAGGGCTTCCCATCCAAGCGAGAGATGAAGGCTGTGAAGCCTGATTGTCACAGGTATGCTGAGGGGTGGGTCTCTCCACCCTCATGGTTACTGGAGTCCCCTGGCCCAGTACCGTCAGCATGGCCTTATTTTTCTGTGTCAGTTCTCGTGGTCCTACCGTGATGCACCCTTGGGTCAGGAGATACATCAGTATGTGCTTTGTTCATTTTTTTCCCTGCAGTTTTGGGGCTTGAACCCAGGACCTTGCTCATGCTAGGCAAGTGCTCTACCACAGAGTTATACCTGCAACATTTTTTATTTTTTATTTCGAGACAGGGTCTCACTAAATTCCCCAGGCTGGCCTCCAGCTTTCATTTCTCCTGCTTCAGCCTTGCCAGTAGCTGGGATTTCAGGTGTGTGCCGCTGCATCTGGCTTGTGCTTTGCTCTTTAATGCCACTTCTGCTCTCCGATCCAACTCTGAGGCTCATGCCATCTAGTCAGTTTCCCCTCATCGCCTCCCCTGCTGTTCCTCAGGTGGAGAATAGCTTGGGAAGCACCTTCAGCTTCCTTTCACCCCTGGCTGTGCATGATCCTTGGAGCTTTGAGATCCGTGAGCATCTAGGTTCTTGACTGTCTCATCTTCAATGATGTTTTTCCTCCACTCCACTTGAACCAGGAACCCTCTCATCTGGCTCTTCATTTGACTTTCTCGGTTAAGACAGCGGTCCCCAACCTTCTTGGGGTTTCATGGAAGGGATGGGTTTCATGGAAGACACTTTTCCACAGCCCAGGGGTTGGGGGTGTGGGGGGTGGTGGGGCTGAGTGAGTGGGAAGGTGAAGGGGTGGGGGATGGTTTTAGGATTAGATTCTCATAAGGAGCTCGCGCAACCTAGATCCTTTGCACTCACACGCAGTTCACAGCAGGGTTCACAATCCTATGAGAATCTAATGCCACCCTTGATCTGACAGGAAGCAGGGCTCAGGAGGCACTAGGAGCTGTAAATACAGATGACGTTTTCCTTGCTCGCCTGCCACTCACCTCCTTCTGTGCAGCCTGGTATTTGTCTGTGGTCTGGAGGCTGGAGACCCCTGGGTTAAGATATCTTCTCTGATGATAATTTCCATCTCTCTGCCTTGCTACATCAGTGACTTCAATTACAACTGTCTGAGACTCCATTACACCTGTCTGGTAAAACCCCATCCTTGGATTAATCCAATTTCTCACTGTGTGTGTTTTTATTTTGACTGCTCAAGCTAGCTATAGAAAAATCACACGAGCCATTTTGCTCACATCACCCTAAATTCAGAGTCTCCATTCTCCATCAGGCCCTCACTATGGTCTTTAAAATTTTGCCATATGTCCCTGCATGTGGAGTTGCCACTGTAATTATTTCAAACCCGTAGTCAAACTTGACCATATGCTTCTGGAGGGCAGAATCTCTATCTGGCTTCTTCTTAACTGAATTTCGAGTCCATAGCACAAGATTAATACATAATAGGCACTCAGTAAGTATGTGTTTCCTGGTTGAGATGTAATAACATCGTCATGTATTCAGTAAATGTTAGCCACAGGCCAGGAAATTCTATGTGAGTTATGCATATTAACTCATTTAATTTTCACAACTCAATTTGGTTGGTTAGGGCTTTTGTCTTTCCCATTTTTCTTTTTTTTTTGTGGGTACCGGGGGTCGATCTCAGGACCTCGCATGCCAGCAGGCACCCGTGCCGCTGAGCGATATCACCGGCCCTTTTTTTGTATGTGGGTACCAGGAGTCGAACTCAGGACCTCGCGCTTGCCAGGCAGGTGCTTATGCCACTGAGCCATCTCACTGGCCCTCTTTCCCATTTTATACATAAGGACACCTAGAGAGACAGCTTGGAGAGATGAAGTCACAAACCTAGTAAGTGGCAGAGTGAGTATTCCATCTTTACAACCTATAAATGCTTAGCAGTCCAGCTGAATTCAGTTTTAGACAGGTTTAGTTTTGTGAGTCTGAGGGCCATTCAGGCAGCTGGGCTTCAGACTGAAGCTCAAGAGAGTGGAGAATCCGGAGAGTTAGATCTAGGAAGGGGGCTGGAGGTGTAACTAGTGGCAGAGTACTTGCTTCCTATGCACAAGGCCCTGAGGTCAGTCCTTAGAAGGAGAGAAAGAGGTGTCTAGGAAGGGACAGATAATCTGGTGACCTCAGTGAGTGGAACATCCGACTGGTTTACACCTATGCCTTCTGCAGAGCACTTCCAACAGGTTCCTGATGGAACTGCGGCAGTGTGGCTCAGATTGCACCGTAGTGTCAAGGCCCTTCCTTTATCAGTTTGAGGTAAGAGACCAGTCACATATGTGAAAATGGTTGGACCCATGGTATATTGGTTGGTGACTTTAACACTGGGCAAGAGTCCCCCACGAGCTGCAATTCAATCTTGACTTTTTTTTTTTTCCTTTTGCTAAATGCATTTTTGAGAGATTTCCCAGGTAGGAAAAACTATCATTACCTTGCATAAGTCCCCTTGCCCCCTTCACCATGGCTTTTGCCACTGATTCCAGAAAGACAGAGAAAGAAAAATGGAGTGCTTACTTGGTGCTAGCCTTCTTAAATCTTACCAAAACCTCCCGGCAGTTCTTGAATAAAGATTATTATCATCCTCCCGGCAACTTAGTGACTTAGTGAGACACTGGCTCAAAATTAAAGAAAGGGCTGGGGTCCTGGCTCAGTGTGAAGGTTCTGGGTTCACCCCCAGGACACCTCCAGAAAAAGATTGTTATCATTTTCCATTTACATATAAGAGAAATAACTTACATTTACTGCATATTTTTTATGTGTCAGGCACAATAAACACGAGTGTTTTGCAAGCATCATCCGTAGTCCTATTCAGTTCTCACAGCAATTCTCTGTAAAGTTGGGACTGTTATGCGTAGGAAAGCTGAGTGTCAGAGAGGGGAGATGCAGTGTCCTAGGACACCCAGCAAGTTCGAGTTGGTATTTGAACTCATGTCCCCCCACTCCAGTTCGGGGATTGAACCCAGGATTGAACCTAGCGCTGTACCACTGAACTACATCTCCAGCATTTAAAACCTTTTTATTTTGAGGCAGGGCCTCACTAAATCGCCTGGGCTGGCCTCGAATTTTCGATCCTCCTGCCTCATTCCCCAGAGTAGCTGGGATTACAGGTGAGCACCACTGCGCCCTGTTGAACCCCTTTCTCATAGAGGCTAAACTGCCTGTCACTCACTTCTGGATGAACTGAGAACTTTCTCCGTGGAAATGGGGAGAAAATATTTGACAGACATCCCTAACATTGATTTCTGCCCTAGGCGAGTCCAGCTGCTGACTTGTTTTACCTCAACCTCGCGCCAATCTCCGAGACCCAGGCCCTTACAGGCGCGGGAGAATGGGCGCGCCTGCGCATAGCCTCCTGCCCGGCCCCGCCCCCCGGGAGGGCGCCTCTCCTTGCTCCCGGCGCAGGGGCTTGCGCACTGCGTCCCCAGCCAGAGGCTTCTTCCCGGTCGGGGACTTCCGGTGCGCGCGGGTGCGGTTCCGGGTCGTGGCGCGACTCGGGGTAATAGGGCTGCTTCCTGGCCGGCTGGCGGCAGCGAGCGGAGAGGGCATGAGGGCGAGCCCGGGAAGCAGCAGTTGAGCGGGCCGGTAGGAGCCCCGGTCCTTGAGGATCCTGAGAGTGCAGAGTTCGGGGCAGGGCCGGGAGGCGTGGGGGAGCCGGGCCCTGTCCTCAGGAACGTGTCCCGGGGCCGACCCGGCCCATAGTGTGGAAGCAGCTTCAGGTAAAGGTTGCCCCAGCCGCTAGCCCGTCCACCCGCGGGACCTGGCGACCCCCTTCCCTGCCCCGCTGTCGGCACTGCCTAGCGGGCCGCCTGTTAGGCCCTTCCTCCGTGGCCTGGGAGCATCCGTTTCCTGGCCCTTTCCAGAATCGGAGACGCCCCAACACTAACTGGCTGTGTGATTTAGGGAAGGAGCAGCTAGTGGACCTGGTAGAGTCAGGGTGAGGATGTGCGTGCAGTTGGCTCCGGCAGTTTCTGGCCCTGCGCTCAGCATTATCTAGGTGCACTTATCTTCATAATTGGAAATCAAGTTTTAAAGCATTGTAGATGTAGTCCCTGTTTCCTGGTGCCCATTCTTCCAATCCCCCAAAGGGGTAAACAGCCTCCCAGATGCTTTTCTACATAGAGTGCTGCTAGAACTTCTATTTGTTTTTTTTTGTTTTTTGTTTATGGGAGTGGCAAGGACTGTTTGAGGATATGCAAGAAAAAGGGTATAGTGTAAACAAGGGTTTAAGTTTAACCAGAGACCCCAAAGTTGACTCAGAGTTGGTTAAAACTTCATTCTGAACGAGTGCAAGTCGTTTTTGAATGCTGTCATGGTACCTGGCACTGTGCAAAGCACCATATTGTTATAAACCAAAATCAGCAAAGTTCAAAAGTTTTTCAGGTGTGAACAATTAAATGGAAAGACACATCCGTTTAAGGAGTCAGCATTCTCATTCTGTTTTGACAAGCAGATTTTAAAACCCTAACTTAAAACCCATTGGAGCAGAAAGAGAGGCATCATTTTGTATTCTTCATGTTCTGTGAGCCCACACGAGGTACTCAGGATGTGCTAGAGTTCTCGATAAAGTAATAATTGGTTTCATCTTTTTCAGTTTACACACCTGCAAGTTGCCTGGGTCATGAGGCTTGCCAGTTGCCCCTTTTTCCATTCGGCTCTGTTTACGCTTGCCTTCAACTATTGTGTGTGCCAGACTGCACTTCTACTTCTCTACATCTCCTGATCTGACTCTGGCTATCTTTCCAGTTACGCTTACAAAGATCCCTACTGTGATCCCTTACTCTAGATAGGTAGGGTCTTTAATCACCTTTGTTCTTTTCTGTCCATTCTTTTTTTTCTTTTTTTTTTTTTGGTAGGCTATTCTCTGTACCCCACTTAGAAGCTTTTCCCTTTTTCCTGTTTTTGCCTATAGAGGTGGTACGTATGGACTGCCCGAAGTGGCCCTCCTTAACTAATTTGGAACAATCCCAGCTTGGAAGGGACTTCTTGCTTATCCAATAAATATTAGATAATCATTTAGCAAACATTTACCAAATATGGATATATTCCAGGTACCTTATTCGACAATTTAGAGATAAATAAAATGCAGTCTTCGTGCACAGGGAGCTCATTTTAGTGAGAGAGATAAGGAAATTAATAATCCTAACAAGGAGTGATAAATACACAGAATTCTTTTTGTGATACAATAGTAATACGGTGTGTTAACTTCTAAGAGGTGAAATATGGTTTGGAAGTGCTTCATAATATGAGGTAAGTTAAACTTTAGTATTTACTACATATTACATGTGGGTTTCTCTTATTTAATAATTTTAGCATCAATTTACAGATTAGGAAGACTCAGGATACGTTTCAGAGCTGGTATGAGAAAACCAGGAATAAAACCCCCATCTATCTGATACCCAGATCCGAGCTTTTCCCATTCCTTGTCTTGCCTTCATTCTCATACCATAGCTGTCTTTATGGGAGTACATACTAAAACAACTGTACAGGAGAGAAAAATATGAATGTTAAAATGAATGGTATAGAAAATCCTTTAAATTTAGCTAAGACTGTAATGTTCCAAGGAAAGAGGTGATAGATGTGACATTTCTGTTTCAAATGAGCAAAGAAGACAGTTTGTACAGAAGAAACATAGACTCTAGATTCAGTTCCTGTCCTTCCTCTTATTAGATGAGTGACTTTGGCAAGTTTGTCTCTCATTTTTTTCAACTAGAAGTTGGATGGGGGAGTAATATTGACATTACAGAGTATTGTGAATATTTGATAACCTCATTTGGGCAAAGTGCCTGGTATAATTTGAACATCCCTGATCCCAAATCCATAATACTGTAAAGTCTGAAACTTTAAAAAAATTTTAATAAAATTTTTTTATTAGTATGTGTTTGTAGTACATAATGATTACATTCATCTTGGGGAGTTAGTACATATACATAACACATCTTAATTCTTTTTACTTCCCCTCCCCCCACTTCTTGGTCTGCTTCCCATTTACAAAAGATCTGTCTTCCTGTCTTCTGTTATCTATTATTTGCTCTTCGTTTATACTTTGGGTTTCTCATGTAAGAGAAACCATGCAATAGTTAAGCTTGTGTGTCTGATTTATTTCACTTATTTATTGTTTCAAGGTACATCCATTTTCTTATGAATAACTCAAGTTTATCCTCCTTTATGGCAGAGTAGTATTCCATTGTGTGTAAATACCACATTTTCTTTATTCATCTGTTGATGGACATATAGGCTGCTTCCAAGATTTAGCTGTTATGAATTGCGGTGCTGTAAACATGGGTATACATTTATCACTTTAACTCTTCTGGGAGGATACCTAGAAAGGGGAATAGTTGGGTCAAGTGGAATTTCTATTTTTAGTTTTTTTGAGGCATCTCCACACTGATTTCCATAGTGGTTGTACTAGTTTACATTCCCACCAATAATGTAGAAGGCTTCCTTCTCTACAGCCTTGCCAGCATTTGTTATTTGATTTCTTGATGATAGCCTTTCTTTCTGGAGTAAGATGATATTTCAGTGTTCTAATTTGCATTTCTTTAATGGCCAGCAATGTTAAACATTTTTTCATGTATTTATTGGCTATTTGTACTTCTGTGAAGTGTCTATTCATTTCAGTTGCCCATTTTTGACGTAGTTTTAGAGTGGGGAATGAGTTTTTAGCCTAAGTAAAGCAAGTCATTACTTCTTTCAGCCGGCTGGCAATAAAGTTGAGGGCCAGTGGAGTCAGAGTCAGTGAGGGCTCGAGTGCCGGGCAATAGAACTAAATTCTAATTTCTACTCAATTTTTACAGTTAATAAACAACGTTGAGGATCTGTGGTTCATTCAGCATCGCCAGGCAGAATGTTAGACCCTGCAGATACAAAAAAGAGTAAAACCAGTTCTCCGCCCTGAAGTCATTCTGGTGGGGCAGATGTGTGGGCAGGTGAACTGTATTAAAGTACTGTAGGTGCTAAGGCTGAAGTCCCCCCCAGTTCCTGTGAAGACCAAAGAAGGGAACAGTGATCGTGACAGCTGTGTGCTCACTGTGTGCCAGCATTTTGCTAAATGTTTTATCTCACTTATTCCTGTATGAGAAAGTGTTAGTAGAATCTTGGTTTTATAGATAAGGAAACTAGGCTGTCCTCTTAACAAAGAGGATAAATAGTCTCTAACAGAGAAATTAAATGATTTCCTTGAGGGCTGGGGGTGTAGCTTTGTGTTCGAGTGTGTGCTTAATATGCTCAAGGCCCTGTGTTCACTCCCAGCACCAAAAACAGAAACAAAAACCAGAAACTTCCTTGAGTTTATACAGCTGATGGAGCTGAGCTAGAGAGATTGCTTGCCAGACTTTGGACTGTCAGCTTTTCTGTATTCACCATGTTGCTTGTTCTCTGTGATGTGGATGGGCAACCCTCTGGAGAGGCCTCAGACGTGAGCAGCCCTTGAGCTGTAGCTTCAATGTGCCCATCACTGCTAGGCAGTAGGGATAAGGAGGAATGGAAGTGGCCTCAGCACTGAAAGAGTTTATTTCTTAATCTGTCTTTTCTTCCTTTTTTTTTGGTGGTACTGGGTACTGAACCCAGGGCTTTTGTGCTGAGCTACATTCCCAGCCCTTTTTAATTTTTTTTTAATTTAAAGACAGAGGTCAGGCCGGTGAGATGGCTCAGCGGCATAAGCACCTGCCTGGCAAGCGCGAGGTCCTGAGTTCGACTTCCGGTACCCACATATGAGAAAAGGGCCGGTGATATCGCTCAGCGACACGGGCACCTGCTGGCGCACAAGGTTCTGAGGTCGACCCCCGGCACGCGTGCACACACACACACACACACACACACACAACAAGTGTCTTGTCAGAGTACTGAATTGCCCAGACTGGGTTCAAATTTACAATTCTGCCTCAGCCTCCCAGAGTGCTGGGATTACAGGTGTGGGCCACTGCACCTGGCTCTAATCTGTCATTTCAAATATATCTCTTTTTGGTGAGGGGTTTTGTATTGCTTGTTTTTTTTTGTTTTGTTTTGTTTTCTTTTTTTTGTGGGTACCAGGGGTCGACCTCAGGACCTTGCGCGCCAGTAGGCACCCGTGGCTCTGAGCGATATCACTGGCCCTTTTTTCATATGTGGGTTCAGGGAGTTGAACTCAGGTCCTTGTGTTTGCCAGGCAGGCGCTTACACCGCTGAGCCATCTCACCAGCCCCTGTATTGCTTGTTGATTCAACTGAAGACTTGAAAGAAACTGTTGCAGTTCAGTGCATTTATGTTTCAGGCTGAGAGAATTTGTTTGAAATCTGTTATTCTGATATATAAGCCTTACTGTTAAAGAAACAGCAAGAAATACCAAATTATCATGTGACAAGGAATTCTGTCACATTGCATTTTTTTTCTGGATTGGAGGTGCTCTTTTTTCTGTGAGTTTGAAATTTTTGAGAAGGTTTGACTCAAAAGTTAGTACATTTCACCTTGTGTGGAATTTAAAACAATTGTGCACTTGTATTTCAGTCTGTCTTTTTGTTTTGTTTTGTTTTTTGGTACCGGGAATCAAACTCATGACCTTGCGCTTGCCAGGCAAGCGCTTTGCTGCGGAGCTATATCCCCGGCCCTTCAGTCATTGTCAGATGCTTTCACATACCTTATTTCTTTGAATTGTCATAATTCTGTGAGTTAGCGGTATACCCATGTAACACACGAGCTTCTTACAGCTTGGGGGTAAGTATTGGTTACCAGGTGTCATACAGTTCATGTGTGACAGCCACCTCAGGTGGCTCCAAGTCCAGTGCCCAGTCGCTGCTGTCTTGAGTGGGATGGGCCTCAGTGACCTGGGGAGCGTTCGCACAGTTGAAGGCAGCAGTCTAGTTGTCATGGGGATGTGCTTAGTCTCAGCTACTTGGGAAGCTGAGGCAGGAGTCTAGGAGTTCCAAGCCACCCTGGGCAAGCAACACAGCAAGGTCTCTGTCTATGCTAGAAATCTGGATTTTAATGTATTTAGTTTAAAAATTTGCCCTTTCAAAACTTACGTTGTAGGCCAAAACACATTTATGGACTGTGTACAACTGTAGGCTGCCTGATCACAAACTTTTATCTGCCTGGCTACTGAAATGTTAGTACCTGTCATTCAAAGCAGAAGGTGCAATACAATGTTGTGATGGCCAATCAGAAGTCTCCTGGTCACGTGTCCGTGAGGGGACACTGTAGCTTGTACTGATATTTCGCAGGGAGTGGTAGGATTGATGCCTGTATTATGTAGTCAGGCTGAATTTGAGGAGGAGTAGGGTTTGGATGATGAAATAACCTTGTAATACAGTACTTTTGCTTGGAGCTATTAATTCTTTTTTTTTTTTTTTTTTGCGGGGGGGTGGCACCAGGAATCAAACTCAGGACCTTGCGCTTGCTGGGCAGGTTCTGTGCCCCTGAGCTGTATCACTGGTCCACTATTAACTCTTTAAATGCTATCAGATTTCATCTCTATGGGCCACCCATACCATGAAGTGGTATTGTAAATTTGCTTACATACTGTATTTCCTTTAATCTTCATAATCCTTTGAGATAGGTGGTATTATTTAAAAAAGGGTAATCGTAACCTCTCGAGATGAAGAAATTGGCCTCCAGTGAATTAGAATTTAGTAGAAAGTGAAGTGGACTGAGGACTGGATCCTGAATAACAACCTTTGGATTTTGGTCCTGTCACTTGCAAATCTTTGGATCTCTGTTCCCTTCTGGATAATAATGAGCAAAATTCAAGTCTTGCTGAGGTCTTTTCAGGGCCAAACTTTCTAATTGATGTGCTTAATGTCGAACAGCTGATGACTGGCAGACCCCAGTGGAGAATGGGACAGAGCTCAAATGCTGCTCCTCCTCTGTTGTTGGCAGGTAGGGAGCCACTGCTTAGCTCTTCCCTCAGTTCTTTGTTCTTTACTTCCTCTGGGAGAGGACCTTGATGGGGCCAGGTCCTCTCCAAATGCACACAGAAATTGATAGGGGGCATAGAGACACCCAGCAGAGTGAGAGAAATACAGTCAGGGCGTTCCCAGCCCAAGAGTTTAATTTATTTTAATACTCAGCTTCCACAAGGTGAAAATTGAAGAAATATTTGACTTCTGGATGCTTGTTTTCATTCATACTCTATTGTCCAAGGAAATAACATGGAATATAAAAGTGAAGAAAATAAATTCTGATCAGTCCATTCAGAATTTCTTAACTATAGTTGGCAGCAGTCTAGATATATTGAGACACATGAAATTTGGACTAAAAGAAAACAGTTTTAAGTAATTGAAAGTGAGAAAAATGGGAGAAACCACTTTAAAAAAACCCCTGGAATTCTGGAAAAAGCAAGAAAATATTAGAATAACTGTTGGAATTAAGTTATAATAATTGCTTGTGAAATAAATTATGTCACATTTACCCTTAACGATATGCAGTGTTAGATTCATAATATCCTATACTGTACTTCAATATGCTTCTATTGTCAATGGAGATAAAGTGGACTTAATATGTAAAAATTCCAGATTACATTTTTTAGTTCCCTGTAGACCCATTTTGTTATTGTATTATAAAAAAATGGTTGGAAGTTATTTGAAGGAGTGCTCTTCTTTTGAAAACAAAATGAATCTTTAATGTACACTTTAGTTGCTGACATACAGTAGACTAACGAAGTCCTGGGACGTGGACTTGAGTCTTGAAGCACTGTGTGGTAGGGCAATGAAATCATACTCAACTGGATTTCAGTACTGGCTCTGACAGTTATGGTATCTGTGTGATCTGGACAGTCTGCAAAATGGGGGCAGTAATGCCAGTCTCAGACCATTTTTGTGAGGGGTAAATGAAACCATTCCTGACAGTACTTGATACCATGATGCTTCTGGGGCACAAGACATTCAGGATGTCAGTGTACTGTCGCAAGCAGTGGTGATGCTATGGAGTAGTTGTGAAGGTGTGACTCTCATTTTCATGTATAAGTCTTTCATGAAATTAGCCTTGCTAATTTCTGATTGTGCTTTGTGAGTGACTCGGCATATCTAACTGCTGTACACTATGAGAATAGGGTTTTCATATGCTGTTTTTAAGATATTAAATGAATTGATCTGCTAAGTAACAAATACTTCCAAGTGTTAACATTTTTGGTGCCTGTGACTGCCCTTTAAAATTATTAGGACAAGGGGTATTATGTTGTCCCCCTCCCCATTTTACAAATGTTAGAACTGAAGCTTAGAGAGAAGTAAAGTAATTGAAGATACAGAGCTAAACCTGGCATGGTGGTATATATTTGTAATCCCAGAATTATTATGAGGCACGAAGGTTGTAAGTTTGAGCTCAGCTTGGACAACTTAGCGAGACCCTGTATCAAAATAAAGGAGGTGGGCTGCTGCTGGGGCTGTACTTAGTGCGAGGCCTCGGGTTCAATCCCTAGTAACAAAATAAAACAGAAAACCTGGCACTTGAGCTTTTGTTTTTTATCTTTTAGTTTTGTCTTGATGGAGTCTTGCTGTGTTGTCCAGGCTGCGCTCAAGTGATCCGAAGTAGATGATACTACAGGCATGTGCCACCAGGCCCAGCTGTTGTTTTTTTTTTTTTTTTTTACTCCAAATTTGGTGTTTTTCCCATTAATCCATGCTGCTTTAGATTTGGATATTGAAACTGGCAGTTGTCTTGGTATTGTTACCAATTTTAGCCACTTTCCCAATTCATTTAAACTTGGTGCTTACAGAAAGTCACTGTTTGATTACTGACATGATACCTATGATATGAAGTTCAAAGATTTAATAAAACCTAATACTCATTGCTGGCAAAGGTTGATGGTGAGATGGTCACTCATCCATTACTACTAGGAATGTAAATTGTTAACTTTTCTAAAAAATGCTTTGGCAGAATTTACCACAGACTTTAAAAAGAAGTCGTAAGTGCTTTATATCTTGTAATTTCACTTCTACGAGTCTTTGTTAAAGAAGTAACAGAGACAGAAAAATATTCATGCTCAAAGATGTTCACTGCAGGAACATTTGTAATAACAAAAATTAGAAATAGCTTTAGTATTGAACAAATGTTGGAGAAGTTATGGAAAAGCCATGGAATGGAAATATAGTATAATCATTTTAGATGTTTTAGAATTTAGTGACATTAATATGCTCACTAAGTAAAAAAGTATGTAACTATGTAAAATATGATCCCAATTATGTCAAACATACGCAAAAAAAATAGGAGGTAGGATTATAGGTCTTTCTGCTTTTCTCTGCCTTAGAAATATTTGCTGAAAAACAAATTATTTTTTAATAAAATTATTTTAGTTTAAGTTAGATATTAACAAATATGAATAGAACCAGTGACTATCATTTTGAGCAATAGAGTTTTCACTAATGCAGGTGATTCTGAAGTTATGAATATACATGGATTGGATTTTCAAGTTAGTTTTTTTTTTTTTTTTAATGTGGGTACTGGGAGTCGAACTCAGGACCTCGCGCTTGCCAGGCAGGCGCTTATGCCACTGAGCTAGCTCACCGGCTGTTCAAGTTAGTTTTTAATCTATTATTTTGCATACAGAATATGGTTTCGTGTGTTCGACATAAATGATTTTAAGATTGCCAGGCCAGTCTCTCCCCCCATTTAAGAGACTGTCATGAATGAGAAATAATCCTATCCATGTTGGGGTACTGGTGTCCCAGTGCTGCCGTTACCTCCTCAGTGGTCACTGGGACAGTGATTAGGCCTGTATTAAAAGGTCAACTGAGACACAAAAATTTTTTAAAGAATTTATTGGCACAAACAGTGATTCATGAAGTGGGCAGCCCCAAATCAGAAGTGGCTCAGGCGCTCCACCTGGGAATGCAAGGGGAAGGCTTTCATAGGAAGAACATGGAAGTAAAGCGTGAAAATACTCCAGTGCTGACAACTGTACTGTTGCCGTATTTTATCTATGCCTTTGGGGAATTCCCTAGTTATATAAGTTTGTTCCTGCTCTGACTGGTTGAGTTTAAATTCTGTTTTTCTTTAATAGAAGCATTTACAAGAAATAGGGCAAGTTAAGTTTCGCTAATGTTGCAGAAGATAAGGGTGTATGTGAGACCTACCTGACTTTGCTCGGGCCTGGTCTCCATTTTAGTTTACTTTAACATGTATGAATTTCTATCACACTTTTATTATTTTGTGGGGAAAAAACTGAAGATTGTAGTTTGTTTGGGTTTAATTTTTCTGGCAAGAGTAGTCAGTTAAAAGTATGACTTTTAGAATGTCATGATAAATTATTACCTAATATTCTTTTCTAATTATCACATATTTCATGATTGAAATAGTTTCAGCATGTACAACTAAGCATTTTTGGCCAGTCAGGTTTGACTTTTTAAATTTTGCTTGGTATTTCTCCTATATACTATATAAGAAACATGCAAAATACATATTTAATGATGTATTTGCATATATTTAAATTAGGAAAATATCAGGCAAGTTGTTTCTTTTGTAAACTGCTTCTATCCAAAGCATTCTGTGTATTATCAAAATGAAAAATGACAGCACTTTGTCATCTGTTCAAATTGATATTGCACTCTTCCTAACGACAGCTGAAAAGGCCCACAGGTGCCATATAAAGAGGTGACCATGTTGTCATATTTCATTTCGGCATCCCTCTGCAAAGCCGTAATTACCTAATTAGGTTGTTAATTAGGAGATTAGCATTTCACTATATTGATAGAATGCTCTTTACCGGCGTGGGGCTAGATACAGATTTGTCTGCCCTAATTTATAATCTCTGCCTGTTTTGTACTTATTTATTTGTTTAAGATCCTTGTGTGGGGCAGTTCAGTTTACCTGAGAAACAGTTTGTTTACAAGCTAATGAAGCTTTGATCATTAGATTAAAGTTGCTGAATTAAAATATGCTGCGAAGCTTTGATTGCTAGATTAAAGTTGCTAAGTTTTAAAATAGAACTAAAAGAGTGGTCACATCCTCAAAATGATAATTGAAAACTCCCTGTTGGTATAACTTGTATTCTTACTAATGTAGGCAGTAAACACAAGAATTCAAATTGTTGATGTAAAAAAAACCCCTAAAATACAAAAAACTAAGCCTGAAATGTGGTAGAGGCTTATGTATCTTAAACTAGGCAAGGAAAATTGTTTTAGTAATCACTGATGATAAAACTGTGCTGTTTATACATGGAACATACAAAATATGTTAAGTATTTCAGAAACCGAAGCTTCATTAATGACCAGAAAAAAATATATTTAGTCATCAATTTAGACTTCCTTAGATAGTCATGCATCAGGTTTTATTTCATTTGTACCTTCTGTCCTTTATTCTGTGCTTGGAACATTCTTTTCCTGCACTCTTTGCAGTCCTGAGTGCTTATGGAATTTGAAGTATTTCATAGTAACCAGCACTTGGTGAGCTATTTGAAGTAAACCCTGTTTCTATCTAGTGTTGCCTAGATTATTTCAGGGGGAAATTATACATATTTTTCCTACCTTTCCAGTGAAGGAAATCAAGAATTTCAGAATGTGGAGTGGGAAGGGCACTGAGATATTAGGTTAGCCCCTTTGATTGTTATTTAGTATTAGCATTAGTCTATACGGTTCTGGATGGTTTGTGTATTCTTTTTTTTTTTTTTTAATGTGGATACCGGGAGTTGAACTCAGGACCTTGCACTTGCCGGCAGGTGCTTGTGCCGCTGAGTGATATCACCGGCCCTTTTTTTCCTTTATGTGGGTACCGGGAGTTGAACTCAGGACCTCGCGCTTGCCAGCAGGTGTTTGTACCGCTGAGTGATATCACCGGCCCTTTTTTCCTTTATGTGGGTAGCAGGAGTTGAACTCAGGACCTTGCATTTGCCAGGCAGGCGCTTATGCCGCTGAGCTATCTCACCGGCCCGGTTTGTGTATTCTTAAACATTTTTACCCCACAGAAATTACAAACAATTACCATTTTGGTTTTATTATCTTTAAAAACATTGTTGTCTTTAAAAACATAAAAATTATTTATATTAAGAAGAAATTATATGCAAAATCTTCCACTCATGGGGCTGGAGGTGTAGCTCAGTAATACAGCATTTGCCTAGGATTCAATCCTGAGTACTGCAGAAAAATGAACAGCTGGGTGTGGTATCACACACATATAATCCAGCCACAAGGGAGGCTGAGGCAGGAGGATCACAGGTTCTAGGCCAGCCTGGGCAGTTTAACTTGTCTCAAAAAGGGGATGGGCATATAACTCAGTGATAGCACACTTGCCTAGCAAGGACTTGGATTCAATATCCAGTACCCATCAGTCCAACACACACCCACAAACACAAGATAAAAGAAGAAAAACAGGGAGTGTTATGGCTTGTATCTAGTTGTCCTCCTAAAGCCTCATGCAATCATAGGTGGGGCTTTTTGGAGGTGGTTGGATCTACAGTGTGTGATGCTGGGATTGATTCATGGTGTGATGCTAGGATTAAGGGTATACCAGCTGGGTTTGGTGACGCATGCCTGTAATCCCACCACTAAGGAGGCTGAGGCAGGAGAGTTACTGTGAGTTGAGGCCAGCCTGGGCTACAAAGTGAGTTCAAGGCCAGCTTGAACTGCGGAGTGAGACCCTGTCTCAAAAAAGACAGAAAAAAAAAGGGGGTGTCCCACCCTGGGTGTGAGTGCTACTCACCCTAAGGGCTGGTAGCCTGGATAAAATATAAGGGACAGAAGGAGGGCTGCTGCTTTGCTTGCTGCTTGCTGCTAGCTGCTTGTCCCTTGCTGCTTTGCTACTTCGATGCTTTGCTGCCTTTCTGACTTCTGCCCACCATGAGCTGTTTCTCTGTGATGCCCCTCTGCCATGCTACCCTACCTTGGAGCCAGTGACTATAGACTGAAACCTCTACAAATTGTGAGCCAAAAAAAACCTTTCCTTCTTTAACTTTGGGTGTTGGGTATTTTGTCTCAGCAGCAAGAAAAGTGACCACAACAGAAAGACAAAATTTTCCAGTCAATTTTGCTTTTTGCTTAATTGTCATTTTTCATTTATTCAGTCAGTGTTTGCTGAGTCAGTATTAGGTGCAAAGCATAGGTCTGAGCATTGAGCAACGAAAACTATAGAGACAGCCCTTGCTGCCAGGGGACTTGCAGTCTGCTGAGGAAAAGACAGCCTGGGTTGGAACTGAGCTCAGTAGGACTGAGCTTGAGGCGTGTTGCAGTAATGGGTGCCAAGGAGAGAGTATGGCGGGATGCCTGCACTGGACTAGGCAAAGTCATCTTGAGGCAGGTGTTAGCTAAATTGGGACCAGAAGAGTGAAGGAGAAAGGGATGTCTAGTCAGCTGTATCCATCAGCTTACTCATTGCTGGGACAAAACACCCAACACTCGTGACTGAAAGGGGGAGAGGTGTATTTGGATCATGGTTTTCAGTGGTTTCAGTCCCTGATCAGCTGGTTCCAAGGCAGAAATGACATGGTGGAAGGGCATGGCAGAGGACAGCTGTTCACATCATGGCAGCAAGGAAGGAGAGAGAAGGAGAGGGATTGAGACACACACACTCTGAAGGAGCTGCGGGCAAGAACATACCCTTCTAGGTCATGTCCTCTGTGACCGCCTCCATCCAGGCCACACTTCCTAACAGCGCATTCTGCTGCTGATTGCATGAGTGGATGCATCCCTGGATGAGTGTAGCACCCCCCTGCGATCCAGTCACCTTCCAGGCAGGGGAGACTTAGAGACGTTTTTAATCCAAACCATAACACCAGGTGACAAGACAGAGAGTTTATAGAGAAGTGTATGTTCAAGGCTAGGAGCAAATAAAGTTCAGCACGGCTGGAGTAGGAAAACTAAGAGGGCAAGTAAAAGATGGGGCTGCATAGATAGCAAGGTTCAGTCACACTGAGGCATTTGGGCAGTCACTAAAAGATTTTTAGACAGGAAACAGTTATAATAGCCTCGGTGAGAAATAGTGGCTTTCATTAGATTATTGAGATGAGGTAGATCTGGAGAGAGAAGAATTAGGATGCATAAGATTGGTAAATAAATGTCTATAGGATTTATAGAAAGAAAAGAATCAAGGGTTCTGATTTGGATTTTTTTTTTTTTTAGAGACAGGGTCTTGCTATATTGCCCAGGCTGGACTCAAACTTGAAATCTTCAAATCTCAAAATTTGAGAATATGTGTTTGAGTACATCAGAGATAAGAGGTCCATAAGTTTTATTTTCTAGTTTGACTGAAAACTGTACAGTACTAGCAAGTAATTTTCTGTCAGGTGAACTGGGAAGGATACTACTCGTTGGGCCCTGCAGTGGGGCAGCAGCTTAGTGAGGTAATATCAGGAAGAACTGCAGCCCAGAGAAACTGTGACTTCCAATTCTTCTCAGCAACTAGGTAGTGGGATTAGGAGCATGCTTTGCTCTCCAGAGCCTTTGCGTTTTCTGTCACACCCTGTCACCTTTCTTGTTTTATCTCTTTCAGTTCGTTTGCTCCAAAGTGAAGGAGAATTACGGATTCCCTGAGTACCAGTGGTCAGTAGGCTGTTGACAGAGGCATTGAGTTACCTCTCTGTGACTGCTTAGGCCTGCGTTCTGACGTGGGTTAGGATGTTATCTGCACTGGGAAGAGACGCTGCTCCAGTGTATGGGGATTTGCTTTGGCCAAGTCAGATGGTCTGCTGGGATTTCTTGCCATTAGGATTCATCTCCCTCGACTAGAAATGAAGTTGGCTGCCCCCACTAATAACAACCCCACCCCCATACTGGGGATTGACCTACGTGCCCAGCCCTTTTTTATGTTTTATTTTGGGACAGGGTCTTACTACGTTGCTGACTTGCCCAGGGTGGACTCAGAACTTACCATCTTCCATCAGCCTCTCAGAGTGCTGGATTACAGGCATGTGCCGCTGTGTACCGCTGAAGCCTCTCATGTTACCCTGAGGAATTTCGTGTTTATTTGCTGTAGCCAACTTGAATTACAAATTTTAAAATAAATTTTTATTGGGCCGGTGAGATGGCTCAGCGGCTTAAGCGCCTGCGCGGCAAGCGCGAGGGCCCGAGTTCGACTCCCGGAACCCACATACGAAAAAGGGGCCGGTGATATCGCTCAGTGGCACGGGCGCGCAGGCACCCGAGGTCCTGAGGTCGACCCCCCGGTACCCACAAAAAAAAAAAAAAAAAAAAAATTTTATTACTGATGCTAGTTCTGCCAAATTAAGTGCTTTGTTGGTATCCCTGGGTTGGGATTACCTAAGCTGAAGGAAATGCAGCATGGATTCTAGCTTTCCTGTTTCCACCCTTTCCGTCTTTTTAAAAAATTGAGATACAGTTCACATAACATAAAAATTTTAAAAGTATCCCATTTGGCTTTTGGGGCCAGGGATTTAGCTCAGTGGTGCAGCGTCTGCCTGGCAAGCATGAGGTTCTGAGTTTGATTCCCGGTACCCCACCCCCCCACCCAAAATCCATTTGGCTTTTGTATAGTTGCAAAGTTCCATAACCCTCACCAGTATCTCATTTCAAAACATTTTTGTTACCCCGAAAAGAAATGTTGAATCCATTGAATCCTCCCCCAGCTCCTGGCCACCAATAATCTACTTCCTGTCTCTATGGGTTTGCCTGCTTTGAACCTTTTTCATAAATGAAATCACACAATATGTGGCCTGGCTTCTTTTACATAGCAAAATGTTTTGAAGTTTCATATATGTTGTAGCAGGTATCAGTATCTCATTCCTTTTCATTACCAAATAATATTCTAACACAAACACATATATATCACTGTTTATTTATTTTTGGATTATTTCTACCTTTGGCTATAACATGACTAATGTTACTGTAAACATTCACATACACATTTTTGTGTGAACACGTGTTTTCAGTTCCGTTGGGCATGTACCTAGGAGTGGAATTGCTGGGTTGTAGGTCATGCTATGTTTTCAAATATTTTGAGGAACTGTCAAAAGTTTTCCAAAGCGGCTTCTGCACTTTACTTTATCATGAGCAGTGCATACAGTTGGCCTCCTTTCTGCTTTTGCTCTCCTAGGGCTCTGTATTGTTCTGGTCTGGCCTGGAGGCAACTCTAGTTTAGGGAATTCCATGAACCTTTTGTCTTACTAGGTGGGAAATTTCCAGTGTTCTCTGTTCAGTCAGGTTCACTTGAAGGCATATGTGTACCAGATCTTTTATGTCAATGTTAGTGATAGGAAGTGAAGAAGCCTCACAGTACTTTCCTCTCAGGGATGCCATTGTCCAATAGTGAAGCTTCTTATTGAGAAATGGGGGAAGGTTCCCAAGCCATTGAAGAAAGTAATTGCCGAGAAATTCATGAATTGACACACCACAGATTGCAACTTCAGGCAAAGATTGACTTGATTTTTTTTTGTTTGTTTGTTTATACAGCTTCTGGGTTTTTCTCAGCTTACTTTACCAATTGCCATTCCTTGGGTGTTCTTTCTTTATGTGGTTTGCTCTGGAAGTTGTTCCTGCCCAGTGCTTCATCTGCCACTTATATGTTGATGTCACCTACATTTGTTAAGAACCTCGTCTTGAGCTATTAGATTTGTGTCTTGATGGATCTCTGTAATCCATAGTGATCTCAAATTCATTGTGTCTGAAAAATAACTCCTTACCTTTCTTCTACCCGCTCACCTGCTCCTTTCTTTGAATTCAGTTTCATTAGTTGATACTACCATGCAAGCCATAAACTTTCCCCTTCTCAGCCTTCCACATCCACTTAGTCACCAACTTTTCCTACTTTGTTTCTGTGTGTGTGCTGGCAGTCAAACTCAGGACCTCATGCTTGCCAGGCAGGCGCTGTGCCACTGAGCTATATCCCCAGCCCTTTCCCCACTTTTTATCTCTTAAATTTTTCTTGCATTTATACAACTGTCTTTCACTGCTTTACTTCATATTTCATTATCTCTTCCCTGGGCTGTGGTCACAGCTTTATAACTAGTCTTTTGTCTTGTCTATCTGGTTCATCTGGAACAGCTGCCAGAGAAAGTGCTAATCTCATCAGTAGTTTTGAACTCCATGTAGGTTTAGTAAATAAATGTGTGTTCTGCTGTTTCTTGCTTGCCCAGCTGTCTTGAATGCTGCCTTTGTCCCCTCTTCCAATCTTCTGACTTCTTATCCTTGAAGGTTCATTCATCTTAGACTGGGAATAATAGCAATCATAATAATAGTAAACATTTGTGTAGTGTGTACCAGGTGGTGTTATAAACACATAACACATTAATTTACTCAGCCTTCACAATAATTCTGTGAAGTAGGCACCACAGTTATTCCCATGTACAGACGAGGGAATGGAGACACAGAAGTTGTTGCTTCCCCTAGGCCACGTGATGAATGGTTGAGCCCAGATTTGAACTCAGGTGATCTGATGCTTGATAACTCTCAGTCTGTCTTACCTACTTCTGCTCTACCTTTTCTCAGCCTCCTCCATTCCATTGACTTCTCCCACTATGAGAGATTTTCCCTTTGGCTGTGCTGTAACTAGTGGATAGCATGGTGTTAATATGCAGGCCATAGGACAGAACTGGAGTGAATTTTAAATGCTTGTGATCAAGGAACCAGTATTATAGATTATTTCAATGCCAGCTTTTTTTTTCACTATTTTTAAGGTGACTGAGTTGATGACCCCCCTCATTATCTTGGCCTTATCATCTCTGGGAAGCCTTGTTTGAGTAATCTACTTGCATTTAGATATTGTTGCTGGTGTTTTTCCCTCTTATATTGTTATAGAATCCTCTGGCATTCCTCTTATTCTTTATTGTGACCATTTATATTCTTGTCTTTTTTCCCCTGTTGACTCTCCTCTTGGTGATAGGGATTATGACTTGGCACTTTATACTTGTAACTGCCAGCATGTGGTGAGTGTTCATGCTTGTTCGATGAACAGATAAAAGTATTTAAACCCATCCTTGGACTAGTGTGAAGGGTGGGTGAAAAGACTATGATGAAGTGGATTTGCAGCATGTTGTAGAGATTTGAAGCAGGATTCTGGAGCCAGACAGCCTAGGTTTTATCTTGGGTCCACCTCTTAGTTGCTGTGTATTTTACTGATTTGCGAAACATGAATAGTAATAGAATGTACATCATAGTTTTGTGAATGACAGCAGTAACTTGTCCAAGCAAAGGTCTCTGGTAGTTAGGGGACTGAATTCAGTTGTCCTTGCAATAAAGTATGTTGCTGCTTTTTATTGCTGATATGGTTAACTTGAGAGTCAGATAAGTGGGAACATAACTGTACATTGGGGAAACAATACAAGGAAAGTAAGTCTTAGACTAGGTACTGAACCAGCATCTTGGATAAGCCCTTGCCCCCATTTTTCAATCATAACACCGCTCTTTGGGAACACAAAAGACTTGTTTTTCTGTTCATTCCACACTGAGCTCTTATTGGATGTCACCCACATTCTACTAGAAATTGGCAATATAGTGATTACTAAGACACTCAGTGTCCTTAGGAGTTTGGAGTTTAGGGAAAACCAAAGTTTAAAAAGATTATTATTAAAAAAGAGCAAAAAGCCAGTGTGATCAGTTTGTTCATTCACCAGTTCATTCACTCAGCATAGTAGCTAGAGAGATCCTTTTAAATGTGAGTTAGATTGTGTCACTGTTCTCAAAATCCTCCAGCAAATGTGCCTTTCACTTGGAATAAAAACCAAAGCCTCAGAATGGCCTTCAAGGCCCTCCACGATTTGCCCCCTCTTAAGTCTTTCCTCTACTACTTGCCCCCTTGTGGGACTCCCCGCTGTTCCATGAGGGGGGTCAAGCATGCTGCTTCTGCTTGTGAGTCACCTTCACAGAGCCACATGGCTTGCTCTCTCACCTGTGATGCCACGTTCTCAGGGAGGCTGTCCTGGACTGTTTTATTTACAGTTACAACCTGTGACTCCAGGTGGCATTACCTTTTCTCTTTCCTTGTACTGCTTTTCCCCATAGCACTTCTAATTTACAATGTAGTTGCTCTATTTTGTCTGTCCTCATTAGAATGTGAGCTCCATGAGGGTAGGACTTTGCTTTGTTCTTTGCTGTAGTTCTTTTCTGCATCTAGAGCAGCACCTGGCACATTGTAAGCATTCTGTTTTACTTATTGAATGAGTAAATTCAACAGAGACTGTCATGGCAGTGTGCTGGATTAATCATTTGGTAGAAGAACAGTGCGGTGGAACATAAAGAAGGGAACAACTAACATGGGATTAGGAAGATTTCCTGGAAGAATTGACTATTAAGCTGGATTTTTGAATAACATGTAGGACCTTGCCAAGTAAAGAAGGACCAACAGGCTTTTCAGACCAAGGGATAAATTCGAGGGAATGGAACTCATCTTTATAGCTGTCTTTGGGGCTTGGTTCTCCTTAGAGTAGGATAAAATTTCAGAAAACAGATATTAAGAGAGGATACCAGGAGTTATACTATATTAGGAATTGTTTAGAGCTGAGAAATTTTGCGCATAGATTTTAGTAGCAAAGGTCTATGGTTTAGTCTTAGTAAAAAAATGAAACAGTTTGAAGGGGAATTGGAAATTAATATGGATTTAATGGCTTCAAACCACACAGTACTGCAGGGTTTCTCAACTTTGGCATTATTAGTATTGACATTTTTGGGGTATAATCTTTGTTATGGGTGCTGTTTCGTGCATTGTACCATGGTTAACAACATCCCTGTCATCTCTCCAGTGCATGCTAACACCCCTTCCAAGTTGTGACAGCCAAAGATCTCCAGACATGGCCAGATGTTTGAAAACGTCTAGCTGAGAACTACTCCTTTAGATCCACTGTGTTACTACTGGATCTTCAGCAGATGATTTGGGGAGAGAATTATACCTTAATAAAGTAACCTACCTTTTTTTTTTTTTTTTTGTGGGTACCGGGGGTTGACCTCAGGACCTCGCGCGCCAGCAGGCGCCCGTGCTGCTGAGCGATATCACCGGCCCTTTTCTCGTATGTGCGTTCCAGGAGTAGAACTTGGGCCCTCGTGCTTGCCAGGCAGGCGCTTATGCCGCTGAGCCATCTCACTGGCCCTAAAGTAACCTTTCTGAATCTAGAATTGGATAAAAAAAATTTGAAGTGGGCTTCTTCTTAAAAATGATATCTATGGCCGGTGAGATGGCTCAGCGGCATAAGCGCCTGCCTGGCAAGCGCGAGGGCCCGAGTTCGACTCCCTGAACCCATGTGCGAGGAAAGGGTCGGTGATATCACTCAGCGGCACAGGCGCCTGCTGGCGTGCGAGGTCCTGAGGTCGACCCCCGGTACCCACAAAAAAAAAAAAAAAAATCTATATAACTAACTATGATGAAGGCAGAAATAGAGGTTTTTTTGTTTTGTTTTGTTTTGTTTTGTTTTATGTGGGTACTGGGAGTTGAACTCAGGACTTCGTGCTTGCCAGGCAGGCACTTATGCCACTGAGCTATATCACTAGCTCAAAGTACTTTTAAAGTAGTTTCTACCCTGGAAGTTGGAGAAGGGTTTGCAGAAGGTCAGATCCTTAAGTTGGATTTAGAAGTTAAAGAGAAGGGCACATCTTAGACAAAGGGACTATCATTACTGAAGGCCAGAACATGATCAGAGAAGTCCTGGGAGTGGTATGAGGCAGAGAGGAGAGGGGCAACTGAGTGAAGCCGGGCTGTAGAGAGCTGTAAGTGTTGTATATGAAGGACTGTAGGCTTGTTTTCATTTTCTACTGCTGCATGACATGTTACCATATAGTATTTGTTTTGGCACTTGGGAGGCTGAGGCAGGAGGATTACAAGTTGGAGACCAGCTTGGACTGCTGTACATATCCAGTTCAATGCTAGATTAGTCTACGTAGCAAGACTTTGTCTCAGAAACAAAACAAACCAACAACAAAAACCCCTGCAAGAACCCCAATACATGATTATGATCTCCTGTGAGTCGGGAGTCAAAGCTTCACCTCAGTTCCCTGCTTATGGTCTCAAAGAGATGAAATTAAGGTGTCAGCTGGTTTCTGTCTCGCCTGGAGGCTCAACTATGGAAACAGCTTCCAGATTCTCTGAGGTGAGGATTTATTTCCTTATGGTTGTATGACTGAGGTCCCCCTTTTCTTTCTAGCCGAAGGCTAGCTGGTGATGGGTGGTTTTCTTGCTAGCTGGTGGTGGGTGGTTAGGTCGTCTGAAATTTGCACTCCTAGAGGCTGCCTTCAGCCCTTGCCATGGACAGTATTTCTATACCATGACTGTTTGCTTCTTCAGGGCCTGCAGGAGAATCTAGCTTAGACTCTTAGTTGGCTGAGACAGAGTCTTATATAATGGAATGAATGCCTCCCATCCCTTCGTCTCAGACTGTTGGGTATAAGAAGTCAGACCCCACTTACACTCAAAGGGGGTGGGTTACAGGAGTCTGATGGATACCAAGAGGTAAGAATTTTTGGAGCTATCTTAGAATTTTGTCTCCCACAAGCACTTTTATCTCCGTGAGGACAGTGGCTGTTTTGTTTTTCGCTCAGCACTGTATCTCTAATGCTTGACACATAGTAAGTGCTTTGTAAATACTTGTCAAATGAATGAGATCTACGGATAAGTATTGGGTAAACAGTTGAATGGTGTTTACAGTTTAAGCTCCTAAGCCAGTAATTTCACATTGGAAAAATAGCTAGTTTCTTTCCATTCATATTTTTCACTGTAGGTAAAACTATAAACATTTTTACCTGAGATCTTAAAGTAAAACCTAAAATTGTTTATTTTCACAAGTGTCAGTCAAATCTTTTTATATCAGAGAGACAACACCCATTGGAAAGATAATTTAGGGCTACATTGCACCAAACTGGCAGATTTCTTGTAACAGCCAGAAATGTTGGCAGGTTTAGAGTTTTAGGGGTGGTGGGTGTTAGGTTGTCTGAAGTTTCACAGCTATTGCTAGCTAATAAATGTTATTTCTAAGCACTTTGACAATACTAATTGTTTTATAATAGCTGAATAATCTAGTCTAACTTGTGCTTAGAACTTTATAGTTTAGTGTGCTTTGTATTTTATACTTGTCATTATAAACATTGGTTGAAAAAAATTTAGATTTTCAGTTGTCCATTGCTAATACCAGTTAGTCTCCACAAAATCAGATATTTCTGACACCAAAGCCTGTGTTTCTCAGCAGGCCCTTACCGTTCATATGGATTAGGAGAATCCGAGAATGTGCCAGCAGATACTGTATATTTTCCTGGGGTGTCAATTTTAGTGGTATTTTCCCATTGAAACAAACACAGCTGTACTATATTATAGGGTAGAATGCAAAATCTCAGTGCATTCTAAAGTTCTTATGGCATGTTGCTGTAGGTGGCTGTTCTAGGTCTTCTCATACCTTGATTTATGGTCATTCCCTTCTGTCCTTCAGATGTGTCTTAGGGAAATTCTAGAGGCACTATATTGTACCAGGCTTCCTTTAACGGGATCTTTGACAGGTGCTAAGATTCTGAGGTATTTAGTTGGAGGTTAGTGGTACAAGGCAAGAACATTAAGGATCAGGTCCCTTTGTGCAAGGGAGACATTTGATAGAAGAGACCTTGTCTCCTAGTAGATAGGCTGGAAGGGGGGCTGGCTGAACCCATGTGGCCCTAGTTACTCATCAGGTGGCCTCAACAGGACAGCTGGAATGATAGCAATGGCTGAGCCACTCCTTGTGGTCTATTATCCCAGATGTCTCCCCATGGTTTGGAAATTTTCCAAGGCCGGAGCAGATGAAGCTGTATTTTTGGGGTTCAGAAGTTCCACAGCATTATTTTCACTACATTCTGTTGGTCAAAGCAAATCATGATGTGAGTACAGATTCAAGAGTTGGGGAAATAGACTCCATCTCTTGATGGGAGGAGTTACAAAGACTGTGGCCTTTAAAAAAAAAAATCTACCATATGCCCTTGAGCAAGTTACATAACTGTTTCAAACCTTAGTTTAAAAAAAAAATCTACAAAATGAGGGTAGTGTTAATACCTGTCTCCTTAGGGGTGGGTTGTAAGTATTAAATACGTTGTTGCATGAAAAATGATTAGCACAGCTCATAGTAAGAGCTCAGGAAATGTCATGTTACTATTACTAATACATGTTACTATTCCCCTTGTGTTTTTGCCTAAGGAAAGCCTAGCTGTCCTTAAAATGCTACTGCCTTCTTTCCCGAAGCTTTCTATGAACTGCCTATCTCTTGGAAAACATTTTACTGTAGTGTCTTCTTGGCAGGTCGGCGTGGACACTGCCTTATGTTGTAATGTGTGGTGTGTGACAAGGCTTCTCTGCTGAAGCTTGTAATGTCTGAGGTGGGGGAGCCCAGTGTACACGTGTTTTTGTGGGATTCCTGGTACCTGGCATTCAGATGATGCTTAGTGAGTGAATCTCCTCTCCCCTCCTGTCCCCTCCTTTCCCTTCCTTCCTTCCTTCCTTTCTTCCCTCCTTCCTTCCTTCCTTCCTTTCTCTTTTTCTTTCTCTCTTTCTTTCTTTCTTTCTTTCTTTCTTTCTTTCTTTCTTTCTTTCTTTCTTTCTTTCTTTCTTTCTTTTCCTTCCTTCCTTCCTTCCTTCCTTCCTTCCTTCCTTTCTCTTTCTTTCTTTTGTTTCTTTCTTTCTTTGTCTTGCTATGTAGTTCAGATTGGCCTTGAACTCACTGTGGAGCCCAGGCTGGCCTCAAACTCACAGCAGTCCTCCTGCCTCAGCCTCAGAAGTGCTGGGATCACAGGCATGCGTCACCATGCCCAGCAGTGAGTGAATCTCATTCAGAAGAAGACACAAACATTTCTTTCCCATTGTTTTAATTTAATCTAGTAAGTAATTTTAGTCAAAGTATGGAAATAAAAAGGAAAAAATAAACTCTTCACATGTATGGTCTCATTGTTTGCTACTTAAGGAAATTAGGCATAGTCACACGGAGATGAAATTAGACATATTCACCTGGAGAGGATTTTTCATTCCCAGAACAGGGGGGAAAAAACTCAATTTTTGCTAGCCTAAAAAATAAATGAAGGTCTAATTTAGAGTTAAATCGAAGAGAGATAGAGAAAGAAATTTAAAAACAATAAAGTACATTTTATATTTTTTTTATTTTTTTATTTTAAAGAGAAGAAAAAACAAAACAAATCAAAAAAAAAAAAGAACAAATTTTCAAAACAACATAATATGAGGGTAACAATGGTCAATGCATTACGTATTATTATCTTTAAGTTAGTTATTCAGGATACCAGACATTAGCATTCAGTTGTCCAAACATTATTGGCTCAAACCTTACTCTTCAAAGGTACATTTTATTTTAATGGTCATTTCAGTTATTTTCAGATCCCAGGAGGTATGAATTCTTAATTTTAGATCAAAGAATGTTGAGATCTTAGTAAAAAGAGGGTCTGTTGATTTTTATAAATGGAAAACTTTGTCTATAATAAAAGATTTTTGTTTTTATCACTTATGATAATTCTTCTTTGTGGAAAATAAATGTGAGTACTTCTTTAGCACTTAAGAGTCAGGTTTGACGTGCCTGATGCTAATAGCATAAAGTCGGGGTGCAGTGTGGAAAGGTAAAAAAAAATTCTCACATCTGCTGTTACATGTTGTTAACTCCCTTAGCAGACGTTAAATCATTTCAAGTACAATAATAGTGTGGGAGGTAAATTAACTAACCATTAACAATCTTATAAATACACAATTAACATGCCAGCATTTATATGACACATTGATGGGGCGGCAGTAATTTTTGATTGGGAATTTGCAGACCTTTGAGAAGCCTCAGGCTGTTGCTTATTCAGACAAGTTTTCACAGATTGCAGGTGAGGGGACGAGAAGCCTGCCTGGCAGAGGGAAGTGCGTATGTAGAGTATTTTGAAAAAGTCCTGGAAGGAGAATATTATGGCTTGTGTCTAGATGTCCCCCCAAAGCCTCATGCACTCATAGGTGGGGCTTTTTCAGAGGTGGCTGAATCTAGAGTGTGTGATGCTGGGATTGCTTCATGGGGCAGTGCTAGGCTCAAGGGCACTAGGATTAAGGGTGTGAGTGCTACTCTCCCTAAGTAGCCTGAATAAGATAAAAGGGACAGAAAGAGCTGTGGGTGTCCCTTGTTGCTTTTGGTACCTTGTGGGTGCCATGAACTGTCTCCTCTGCGACACCCCTCTGCCAAACTACCCTGCCTTGGAGCTAGCCAGTTATGGACTGAAACCTCTATAAACCGAGCTAAATAAAACTTTCCCCCTTTAATTTTAGGTGT
This sequence comes from Erethizon dorsatum, assembly GCA_028451465.1. Taxonomy (NCBI): domain Eukaryota; kingdom Metazoa; phylum Chordata; class Mammalia; order Rodentia; family Erethizontidae; genus Erethizon; species Erethizon dorsatum. The sequence continues at coordinate 10,650,367 of CM051822.1, forward strand.
TCAGTATTTTGTCTCAGCAAGGAAAAGAGTAACTAAGAGAACTTCTAACGGCGGGATTTGAGCATTTTAAGTCATATTGTTGCCTATGACAGGTTCTTAGGGAGTGGAGGGCTCATTTGCTTATGATAGGTTATATGAAGAAGGAATATTTCAGGTATGGACTTGTACCTAAGTTGCATGAATTACTGGGAATTTTCAAAAATATCTAGAGGGTTGGAGGTGTGGCAGAGTGCGTGCCTAGCATGCATGAGGCTGTGAGTTTGATACCCACACCCAAGCAAACAAACAAAAGGTACACTTAGATCTAACTGGGTATATAAAGTAAACCTTCTCTGGTTTCAGGTAAAAAAGTAGGTGATCTCTAAAGTTCCTTTCAGATGTGAAATTTTGTAATTCTTATTTTTTTTGAACCATCACATACACGTATTGCTTATTTCTTGCTGTTGTACAAATCACTGTTGCATTAGTAGTGGGTAGCTAAGGGTCTCATCTCCTACAGAACACCTTTGCTATCTTCTGTCTTTCACAAGGACCTATGGGAAAAGTATCTTTTCAGGCCTCAGAACCCAAAAAGCACAATAGGATTTTAAAAAATCAATTGTATTATGACTATTGTAACTCTTCGTTTCTTTTTGTTTTGAGAAGCTGAACAGTATAGTGGTTAAGATCCCACGCTCTTAGATTTGATTCTTAGTTCTACTGTGTTTTAGCTGTCTAGCTTTGGGCAAGTTTCTTAACCTTTCTTTTTTTTTTTTTTTTTTTTTTTTGTGGGTACCGGGGGTTGAACTCAGGACCTCGTTCTTGACAGGCAGGCGCTTACGCCGCTGAGCTATCTCACTGGCCCTCTTCACCTTTCTGTGGCTCAATTTTTTCATCCATAAATGAGGATTAAAAATAGTAATTTTCTTAATAGGGTTATTTTGAATGTTATATGAATTAACTGATATAAAAGGATAAAACAGTTCTAGTTTTTGTAGTAAGTTAAGGTTAGCTGTTATAATTACTTTTTGCTTCTGGGATTCTGCTCTGTACCTATAGCAAATGTACAAGATCTTATGGCAGACACTGGATTTTGTGGATTTATCCCGAATCATTTCCCCTTTGTATTTCTCCCATCTCTGTGTGCATACACATGTTTTAACATATTGTACTTCATTATTTTTCTGCAAGCCATTGCAGATAGTTTGGGATTGCGTGTGGGTGCATGTGTGTGTATGGAGTTATTACTAAAAATTGTATTCAGAAAAAAAATTGTATTCAGGCTTGATACCCACCAAAACCTAACAATTATTCCCATGTTTAGGGCATGTTCCAAGTCAGCGCATGTAAGTTACATGCTCATTAATGAACACAAATGGATCTGTCAAGTGGTAATAGTATCCAAGTTGCACCTAGAACTATCTTTCCCACATAATATGAACAAATATTTGTTGGATATCACCTTTTATAAAGTGATTCACGCACTACATTAAAAATAGCTCTCAGGTAAGGTTTGTGCCAATAATGTTTGGATAATTAAATGCTAATGTCTGGTGTCCTGAATAACTAACTTAAAGATAGTAATACGCAATGTATTAACCATTCTTACCCTCCTATTATGTTGTTTTGAAAATTTGTTCTTCTTTTGATTTGTTTTGTTTTTTCTTCTCTTTAAAATAAAATTAAAAAAAAAAAAAATATAGCTCTCAGGGCCGGTGAGATAGCTCAGTGGCATAAGCACCTGCCTGGCAAGCGCGAGGTCCTGAGTTCGACTCCCGGTACCCACATACGAAAAAAGGGCCAGTGATATCGCTCAGCGGCACGGGCACCTGCTGGTGTGCAAGGTCCTGAGTTCAACCCCCGGTACTCACAAAAAAAAAAAAAAAAAAAGCTCTCATTTGGGACATCTCTTACTGTTTGCCCCCTCTGCATGGATATCCCTATTGCTTCCATTTTGGGTAACACAAATCTTTATGCTTTTAAAAAAACCAGGAGTTAAAAAGTGCAAGAATGGTGATGGAGTATAGCTTAGTGTTGGAGCAACTGTATATAGCCTGTGCAAGGTCCTGGCTGAATCCCCACAGTGTATTTTTTTAAAAAGCGGAAGAAAGAAACTTTAAAGGTAGGACATCTTAGGAGAGCTGATCTATGAAGCCTGATATTGTTATCTGATAGTGTAAAGGTATGTAAAGAGAACTACCTTTAAGAGTCAAGAATTGGTTACATCCTGCAGGGTGTGGTGTCACACACCTGTGATCTCAGCACTTGGGAGGCTGAGGCAGGAGGATCTCTGCGAGTTTGAGGCCAGCCTGAGCTACTTAGTGAGCATAGTGGGTTCAAGGCCAGCCTGAAAAAAAAAAAAGATTACATGCAGGAAGGCATTCACGGCCTGAAAAGACAGCCTGTAAAATCCTAGAGCAGCATTTGTTAACTGTGCTCTTTGAAATATTGGTATGTTTTAGTGTTTCTTGAGAAAAAGCATTTAGGGATCAAATAAGTTTGGGTTATATTGTGTTAGTAGATTCCCTATTCATGGAGATTGATCATATACGTGAATAGTTTGAGAGGCCCTCTTGTTAAAAGCAAGAAGAAAGCTTGTTTAATTTTGGTTAATATTCCTTAGGCTTTTTAGTAATTTTCAATTGAAAAATTGAAAGTTATGGGGAAATACAGCTAACATAAAATTTACCATTTCAACTTTTTAAATGAAAAGTTCAGTGGCACAAGTGCATTCACGTTGTTTTTAGCTGCCACCACCATCTATCTCTAGAACTTTTCCATCTTCCCAGACTGAAACTTAGCCATTAAAAACCTCCCAATCCTTTCTTCCCATTCTCCTGGCAACCACCATTCTACTTTCCATCTCTGAATGTGATTAATATAGGGCCCCATACAAGTACATGTCCTTGGGCTGGGGGATGGCTTAGTGGCAGGGGCACCTGCCTCGTAAGCGTGAGGTCCTGAGTTCGATTCCCAGTTCCAAAAAAAAAAAGTACGTGTCCTTTTGTGACTAGCATACTTTACTTAGCATAATGTCCTTAAGGTTTTTCCATGAGAATCATATGAGAATTTCCTACACTTTTTAGGGCTGAGTAATATTCTGTGCTATGCTGTACACCACCTTTTGTTTATCAGCCTCTACTGTGCGTTTCTAGGTGCTCATAGCATTCTGTCATATGTATGTGTCATGGCATATATATTAGTGATGCATATTTAGATTACTTTCACGTTATTACATGTATATATATATATATATATATATATTTTTTTTTTTTAATGTGGGTACCAGGAGTCGACCTCAGGACCTTGTGCTTGCCAGCAAGTGCTTATGCCACTGAGCTATCTCACCAGCCCCTGTTATTACATATTAGAAACAATTCTTTTTTTTTTTTTTTTTTTTTTTTTTTGTGGGTACTGGGGGTCGAACTCAGGACCTCACGCTTGCCAGGCAGGCGCTTATGGTGCTGAGCTATCTCACCGGCCCTACAAACAATTCTGAGGTAAACATTTTTGCAGTTAGCTCCTTAAGCAAATCTTAGAAGTGGGTTTGCTCAGAGGGTGTTTCTATTATACATTTTGGTAAATATTATCAAATTATTCCCAAAAAAGTCCCAATTTTTACTCCCTCCATGGCAATGCCCATTTCTCTGAACCCCTGCCAGTATTAGTCTTTTAAAAATCGTTTTGCTCTTTGCTCCACTGAAAAGAGAAAATAAGTTGCTTTTATCTGTATTATGAATGTTTTTGTCCTAGAAATCAAGTATACCCTCAAATGATACTTAGCTACTCCTAAGCAGATGTTAAAAATATCCTTTTGGTTCTGAAAAGCAGCATTGTTGGAATAAGTTGATAGTGTCCCCAGTTGACCATTTCGAACAGCATACTGAAGAGTAGCTTTTGTATTGGTATTAATAAAAAGGCAACCCTTTTTTTATAATCACACTTACACCTGACATGCTCATATATGACTCTACAACAAAATTGGATAGTCACTGGAAATTGGACAGCAAATGTATTGCATTCCTACTATGTGTACCATCCTTTTTGCCAGAAGGGCTGTAGCATTATGGCCCTTGTCCTTGGGAAGCTTATAGTCTTCAAGAACATGTAGTAGGAGGTGGAAAGTGACTTATACAGAAGCACATTTCCCAGGGTGGTACTGTGGGAATTCAGTCAGAACTGGTATTAACTAAATGTTGGTTGAGTGACTCATACAGACTCCTAAATGTTTGAAGTCATAGTGTTTTTTGTTGGTTTGTGTGTTTGAGTGTGGAGGATTAAATCCAGGGTCTTATGCATGATAGGCAAGGGCTGTCTACCACTGAGCTACATCCCCAGTCACAGTGTTTTAATAGAGAAGGTATCTGCTGATGTTGGGGTGTTTTGAGGCCTCTGTTCTACAAGGATTAAGTTGGATAGTTGGTATGTACCTTCAGAGGTGTTTGCCCTTTCCTCTTTCCTTCATAAACAATAATGGAGCTGATTCATTTTGCTGAAAAAGATGTTCCTGAGGGTACTTTTACTTTGCCCTTTGACTGTTTGATGGCAAAACACCCATTAAATGTGTAGCTTCTTACTGAAGTCCTTGTGCTTGTGTGTGGGTGGGTGGGTGGGAGCTGCTCAATTCGAAGGCGAAAGTGCCTGCCCCACTACCAGCAGCCAGCCGCCCGCCTTTCTTTCCTGGCGGAAGATGGCTTCTTGTGATTGCTCTGTGAGGATGTTTGCAGCTCTGGCAGTCTGTGAGCTTGTGATTCTGTGACAAGTACTTCATTTAAAAGTAATTCTGTGGGTGTATACGTTTCTTCGTGGTTTAGAAAAAGTTATTTTTACAAGTGAAACTTAAATGCTCCCTTTTAATTTTTTAATTTTCTGGTGGATATACCTAAAATAATAATTGCTTGTTTCCGAGACTAAATAGCTGAGAAAGTTGACACTTAAAAGAGTCCCATGGTATTAGAGCATATAAAAGGTCAGTATGAGAGTACACATTTTTTTATTCAGGGATGCCTTATTCATGTTTGCATTTCCCATTAGCTGCAGTGTAAAATAACTAGTCAATATACAGTAAAGGAAGAAGGCAAATATTAGTGTTATTTACTTGATTAGCAGTTCTCCTCAGTTAAACTTCCTTTTAATTTCAACATCTTAAAACTCATTAGGTCATAATAGTAGAATGATGTGTTACTATCCCAAAATTTTAAAAACTTCAGTTACCTGTAATGGTTTTCTAACTAGATATTCCCTTATGTCCCATCTCTAGAAGAAATAAATGACAAAATCTGGTGTTACCGTTTTTTTCTTTTTTTGTCAGTAACAGGGATGAAACCCAAAGCCTTACATGTGCTAGGCAAGTGCCCTGCCCACTGAACTACATTCTCAGCCTCAGTTACAGGTTTTTTCTGTTTGATTTTTTGTTTTGTTTTTGCAGTACCAAGATTGAACCCAGGTCTTTTGCACTGAGCTACATCTCTAGCCCTTTTTGATTTTTTTATTTTGCAAGAAGGTATCGCTAAGTCACTAAGTTGCCCAGGCTGGGCTTGAAGTCTCAGTCCTTCTGCCTCAGCACCACCGTGGCTGGCAGTTACAGGTATTTCTAAAAATAAAACTCTTCTAGGACTATTCCCAGGAACATATTCAATGAAGCTTTCCCATTCCTTGTACTTCAAAATGATTTTGGGGAAAGAAGGAGGTGACCCAGATGACCTGCAGTATCCTCTGTCACAAAAGAACCACAGATTTACTTTATCTGTCAGCCACTTACCAAAGAAAGATAATATATTGATAGGTTTTATTAATACTTTAAACAAGAATTCAAAACAAGCTAGTGATATTTTTTACCATCATCATGCTATTAATAGCAGTCTGTTTACGCATGCACTGTGTAGTCATTTGAACACTTTACTTGCATTCATCACCTGTATATCCTGTTATCCCTGGAACCTCTAATTTATAAATGAAGAACATGAAGAGAAGCTAAAAAGATTAAGTATTTTGACTAAGATTGCATAGCTAGCAAGTGACAAGGCCAGGATTGAACCCAGTTCTGTCTCTAGGGCCTAGTTCCTAACCACTGTTCTGTAGTGTTTTCTTTGTTGAGTATTGCCATTTAACTGAGGAGTTATCATCCTATTCCTAGAATAAATATCCTTACTGTCTTAACGGGATCAAGGAAGCAGCTCTTATAATTAGGTTTCTAAAATAAGAAATTAATTCCGTAGCAAGGCAACTTTGATTAATAAGTTTTATTTTAAAAGCACAATACTATCTTATATAGAAGAAAGGGAAATGTGTTTATAGAGCAAAATTACTTTGTGTGCACTTTTGTAAAATCCCCAGTATCTCAGAAAGCATTGTGCCCTTTTAAGTACTTCACAGTCATATGACAGGAAGGAAAATGTAAACTGATGAAATATAGTTTTGTACTTTAGCACATCATTTGAGGAAAATACAACTCATTCCCCCACAGCCTTATAAAATAAGGAGCCACGGTAGAAATGAAGGAGAATTTATTGTTTTAACAGGAGTTCTGTGCTTTGAGCAACCTGACTAAGGAGTTACTATTATTTGTTTTGCAAGAGAACAAACCTTCTTCTCTGATACCATGGAGATCTCACTGACTAGCGCCATAGCCCCTTGTGCTTATAGGATTTCCTTTCAGCTTCAACTTAATCTTTTTAAGCTCCTAGGTATAGGAATAAATGTTGATCTTCAAGGTAGCATTTTACCACATTGAATTTGTTTGAAAAATGATTCAGTCATTTTGTGCCTTATTCTTAAATATTGCTGTGTACATCATGTTTCTAGGTAGGTGAGCTCGTGAAACAATATGAAGAGGAGAAAATAGCCTTTTAAGGAAATTGGCCCACAGAAAGGATGGCCTTCTTGGACAATCCAACTATCATTCTAGCTCATATTCGACAGTCACATGTGACCAGTGATGACACGGGAATGTGTGAGATGGTTCTCATTGACCATGATGTTGACCTAGAGAAGATTCATCCTCCTTCAATGCCCGGAGACAGTGGGTCAGAAATTCAGGGAAGCAACGGTGAGACTCAGGGCTATGTGTATGCCCAGTCAGTCGATATTACCTCAAGTTGGGACTTTGGTATTAGAAGACGCTCAAACACAGGTAAACATTGTCTTCTAGTCATGTCTTCTGAACTTCAAATCAGTAAACAGTCTTGGGGAATAATGCATAATGTCGGAATAGGTTCAGTTGGGGGAGCTTCCTGCGTATTAATAGGAACATTCATGTGTCAGACTGAGGCTGAGCAGCATCTCTCACTGCGAGTGTGAACGGAGTGGTTCTCTGGAATGATTTTATTAGAAAGGAGTGGACAGAAGAGAAATAGGTGGAAACGTGAAGAGGAAAGACACATGCTGTGTTATCTTCGTAAAAAGGCACTTGTAGGACAGGAGGTGCACCCGTTTTGACTGTCTTTACAGAGCAACATTAGTCTAGTAGGTAAGACTACTTCGAGGCAGGTTTCAGGTTGCCAGAATAAAGAACGTTTAATGCAGAGAGCTGACCAGCTGAGGAGTGTAGGCTGCTGCCTGAGACAGTTCTTACCCCTGCAGGAATTGTAGGGGGAGGAAAATGGGGGTTGAGACAACTGAGTCTTTGTTAGGGCTGATTTTATTTTTTTAATGTTTGTTTTTCTATTTTTTAAAGGAGGAAAGATTTAATTTAGCTCATGAGGGCTGACTTTTAATAGGAATTTCTATATTGGATATGAAATTAGAAAAGGTGCCCGTTTTTGATATGACCCTATTAAGTTGGGTACTACCCACTGATCTTTGTGGTTTAAAAATGCTCAACTTTGGTATATATATTTGATTATTAAGCTTTAAAAAACTTATTCATTGCCTATTTTCCAGCTTATACATTTTGGTAACCTTTCAAGGGGAATATGATGAACCTAGGCTTTACTTGGATGTAGTATATTGTAGTTCTGATATGACAGGATATTCTAGGAGATACTTTTTATTTTTTAGATCATCAGGAAATACAATCTCCAAATCACCAGCAGTAACCTGCTAACTCTGAGGAAAGGTCATGGTAGGATATGTAGTACAACACTGAAAATATTTATGTATTTTTGTGGTCCAAATGTAAAGTGTACATAAAGGATTATTGTAGGCAGAGCTGGATATAATGTACGGGAAACCCACATTAAGGTTTTGGTTCAGAATTCACCATCCATCACAGCAAAAAGAATAATTTGCTCTCATGATGGAAATAATTAATAGCATTTCCCATATCTAAAGGAACTTTTATCAAAATAGGATTTGAGTGAAGGTTTGAATATAATTTAGCACCATTGATTCTCAGTTCTCTAGTCAAAACTGACTTCCTTGCAGGTTATTGAGATGATATCTTATATGACAGGTCAAATGGATTTCAGTAGGAGAATGCTGCTGAATTGAGAGCTTTATGATTATATTACTTTGGCTGTACCCTTCACATTTATTAATTGCAAATTGAATGCATTTTTCTTCAGTGGAATTTGGTTAGAATATAGTGACATTGTCACAATGCTTTTGGCAGCACAGTTTAAATTTCCGGCAAGATTGTTTTCAGTGTTTCCCTACCACAATGCCAAGGCAAGAGTGTATGATTTTCCACTTTCAAAGTGGTTGAAAAATAAATTTATTTTCTTTTCTGTTAGTAATGTGCCAGGATAGGATGTTGAAGATTAGCAAGAGAAAATGGTTTCAAGAGATGGAATCAGTTGTGATTTTCCTTTCCATTGTGATCTTTGTAATATAGCCCTTGTTAAAGGATGCCAGATGGTATTTCTGTAAAGGATCAGTTTACCAGTTTTTGAGGGTGGATCAGCCAGTAGCAAGATGATCACAAATGCATAATTTTACGTAACTCATGGTGTTGCTGAAATTTCTTTAGGTAGCAGTTAGATGCTAATAATTAATGAGATTATTGGTTGTCCTAGTGACTAAGGAATTTACCTTAATCCTTTCAGTGTATCTTAAAATTTTTTAAAAGAAATATTGTTCTTTTTTAAGATTTGACTAATGTTACAAAGATACAAATCATTTATTTTACTACCTATAAACTGTTTCAGCCCACTGAAGAAAAGCTATGCTAATTTATATAGCTTTGACATTTTATAATTTTCATGATTTTTAGATAAAGGATTTTATATTTAAAACTTTAATAGTCTAGTCTGAGTTCATTTATCTTTAATTTTTGAAACGGGTAGAGTAATTCATAACAGTAATTTTATTCCTGTAATGTAATACTCACTTCAGTTCATTTGTGCATTAAAATTCCTTTAAGACCGTTATTAATGATTTATATAATGAAATGTCATATTAATCACAGAAGTTTTCACATTTTATTATTCTCTTCCATGTTAATACTATCTTTATGATCTCTATTAATGTTTTATATCCTCTAATTTCAATTATAAATCAAGAATATTTTCATGTTTTTGTTGGTATTTGTTTTTCAGGGGTGCCACCTTTAAAATTTTATGACTTTTTCCCTACATATGCAATATAAAACATCTTTATTCATACAAAGGTAGTTAATTATGTCTTTGTTTATAGTAAACTTTCATTGACAAACTTATAGTTATAATATTTCTTTTTAAGCTCAAAGATTAGAACGACTCCGAAAAGAGAGACAAAACCAGATCAAATGCAAAAATATTCAGTGGAAAGAAAGAAATTCTAAGCAATCAGGTAAATGGAAATAATTTCAATTCTTAATTCAAAATTTATATATTTAGTTTATATTATTATATAAGAACTTCTATTTTTAATTCATCCTTTTAAACCCTCTGGGTAGATACCTCTTATGTTTTGAGTTTTGAGTTCTTTTCCTTGTGGCCTTGGCCCTCTGAAGCTTTGTGTTCCTTACATCTTGTCTTTTTGTCCACCTTTCACTGTGGGTCACAGGGATTTATGTGTGCAGGGGACATTTTGCACAAAATATGCCAGTACCTTGCTCTTAGGGCCAGGGATTATGCTATGCTTTTTTAGATGTATCTCTGGACTATAGATCACTCTATGACCATTTCTAATGTAGAGTTACCCTTGCCTCATTAGTGGCCCTAATAATTTTTGTGGTATATATGCTCATTCTTCTAGCTTAAAAACCATTATGTTGCTGGTATTATTTGCATTTGCTGTATGTGTTCATATGGTATGTGTTATAAAGGCTGACTATAGGTATTTTCAAAGCTTCAAGCTCACAAGAAGAAAAGACTTAAACCATTTTGAAAGTAAATTGCTATTAAAATACTTTATAATGGTTATAGCATGTTTCCTAGGTTTTCTCATCATTCTCTTCTAAAGGAAATATCTACTCATAAGTGAAATAAACCGGACGCATATGTGTGAACATCGTATTGTCTCCCTAGCGTGAGAAACTGAAAGAGTAAATAAGATCCAAAATGTACACTAGATATGGTAAAATAGGAAGAAACTGTTTTTTGTTTTTTTATTTTTGTGGGCACCGGGGGTCTACCTCAGGACCTCGCACGCCAGCAGGCACCTGTGCCGCTGAGCGATATCACCAGCCTTTTTTCGTATGTGCGTACCGGGAGTCGAACTCAGGACCTTGTGCTTGCCAGGCAGGCGCTATGCCACTGAGCTATCTCACCGGCCCCAGGAAGAAACTGTTTAAAAGGAAAGAGAAACTGGGATGGGGGAATGGAGAAAAGAAGGAAGGGAAAAGGAAAAAAAAAAAAAATATATATATATATACATATATATATACAACATAGTTAAGATAGATATACTACTAATTTCGCTTAGTTCATTGAAAAGAAAGGTTTGCACTAATATTGTTTGGATAATTGAATTCTGATATCTTGTACACTGAGTAACTAATTTAAACATAACACACAATGTATTAACCATTGTTACCCTCCTATTATGTTGTTTTGAATTTTTTTTTTTTTTCTCTTAAAAAAAAAAAAATCTAGCTGCGTGTGGCGATATACACTTGTAACCCACCACTCTGGGGGCAGAAGTAGGAGGATTACAGATTCAAGCCCAGCCCAGGCAACTTAGCGACTTAGTAAGATCCTTTCTGAAAATAAAAAATTAGGGGCCGGTGAGATAGCTCAGAGGCATAAGCGCCTGCCTGGCAAGCGCAAGGTCCTGAGTTCGACTCCCGGAACCCACATAAGGAAAAAAAAGGGGCCGACGGTTTCGCTCAGTGGCACAAGCGCCTGCTGGCAAGCACGAGGTCCTGAGGTCGACCCCCCCAGTACCCACTTAAAAAAAAAAAAAACAAGGGATGGGGGTGTAGGTCATTGCGAAATCCTTAGGTTCATTCCCCAGTGCCAGGGGTGGGGTGGGGGGAAGAGTACCACCTTGATTTTCAACAGGTGCCTAATAAATCTCTGCTGTCTCCTTTGGTACACAATATTAATGATTATAATAGGAACAGCAGTACCTACCTACTGCTGTATTAGGTGCTTTACATCAATTACCTAATGCAGCAATCTTGCAAATGGTGGGAATTGTTGCTGTTATTTACAGATGAGACAGTGGCCCGGAGATGTTTCATTAACTTGCTGAAGTTATACAGCTGGGAGGTAGCAGTGTGATACTGCTGCGCTTTACATCCAGCCGTGTCCTCATATGAAGGCCAGTCTCATACAAACCACGCTGTTTCTCGCTTTCTCCCTCTATGATTGCAGATGCCAGTATCCTCATTAAGTATGCTTTTCCTAATGATTGCTTCTAAATAATGACTACATAGAACAAGAAATTTCATTTACTCCCATATCTCACTCTATGACTCGTAGTGCTTGAATATCTCTTTAGTTTTATTTTTGATATTTAAAAAAATCTTACTAGGTCTGTTGATCTAGTTAATACTTCTCTCTTGGGCCAGTGAGATAGCTCAGTGGCAAAAGCGCCTGCCTGGCAAGCGCGAGGTCCTTAGTTCGATCCCCGGTACCCACAAAAAAAAAAATACTTCTCTCTTGTATTTAACACAAACTGAAAACACTTTGTATCATTCATCTTGTCTACTTTCTTCAGATTTTCTATGTATGTCTTAATGTAGTTCCTATTAATCTCTTCTTAATCAATGAATACAAAACCATTTTATCTAAGCTCCTCTATTTCTCTAGCTACTCTTTGCCTTCTTCACTTTCATATCTTTTTTTTTTTTGTGGGTACCAGGGGGTCGACCTCAGGACCTCGCGAGCCAACAGGCACCCGTGCCGCTGAGCGATATCACCGGCCCCTTTTCCGTATGTGGGATCTGGGAGTTGAACTCGGGCCCTCGCGCTTGCAAGGCAGGCGCTTACGCTGCTGAGCCATCTCACCGGCCCCTTCACTTTCATATCTTAAAAAATTATAAATAAATAAATAAAAATAGGGTGGATAGAGCACCTCAAATATGAGTGCAGTAATCCCTTCTACAATATGACAAATTGTTCATTTAAAATTTTGATATATCTAATAAAGATGATTTCATTTGCTCCTTTCCCATTCATTTCTTTAAGTCAAATCCACTTTAATGGTGTTCATGTTTGCATAAAATATGCTGGAGAAATAGGTAGTACCCCTTTTGCATTCATTTGTAACTACTGTTAATTATATACAAAAAGTGATATAAATGCATTGAATGTTTAAATTTTAAAAATTTATTATAGTAAAAGACACATTGCCATCCCCCCCAATACTTCCCCTTGCCTCAGACACACTTATCCTGTCATCTTGCCACTTTCTGAAGCAGTTTTGGAAGCCCTCTTTTGTGGCTTTATAAGGTGTGATAAAAAATATGTCAAATGCTGCTGCTAACTAGCATCCAGTGGAAAGGGAGACTCGTAAAAATATTACAATGTATCCTTATCTGTTTTACTCACTTGATCGGGCACTGTATGGCTTTTGGCCCCTCCCCAAAATCAAAATGATCATGAAAGGTAAATGTTTTTAATTGATTCAGGTCATCAAGGCAGTCATGACAGTGCAACTAAAGACACTCAAGAAAGAGATCTTCCGGAACTGCTTCAGAAAGTGATAAGAACAATGGGATAAATACATTTGAAGTAAGGGGGAGTATTTTGAGGGAAATTAATGGCAAAGTGTCCTTTACTGTAATGAATTTTTTTTTTCCCTCTGGGTACTGGGGGTCGAACTCAGGACCTCACGTGCCAGCAGGCGCCTGTGCCGCTGAGCGATATCACTGGCCCTTTTTTCATATGTGGGTACCGCGAGTTTAACTCAGGACCTCGTGCTTGCCACATAGGCACTTACGCCGCTGAGCCATCTCACCGGCCCTGGAGAAGGATCTTAACATGTCTGTGTTAGTTACTTTTCTCCTTGCTGAGACAAAATACCCAATGCCCAAAATTAAGGGAAGAAAGGTTTATTTGGCTCACAGTTTATATTATAGTCAGCTGGCTCCAAGCAGGGTGGCATAGCAGACAAGCATCGCAGAAGAGAAACAGTTTATGGCAGGCAGAAGGTAGCAAAGCAACAAGGGGGAAGACGAGCCTCTTTCTGTGCCTTATATTGTATCTAGCTATCACGGTTAGGGCGGTGCCAAACCAATCAGTGTCCTGATTTAGTAATCGCACACCCTTAATCCCAGCATCACACATTCTAGCTTCAGCCACCTCTGAAAAAGCCCCATCTATGACCACATGAGACTTTGGGGAGACATCTAGACCCAAATCATAACAATGTCCATCCAGGTTTTAAAATGTTGACCCTGATTCTGGCCAGACTGATAACCTGCTTGGTGGTCATTCCTGATAGATCAGACTTTATCAGTGTACAAAGGAATGTTTTTTAATTTTTCCTTAGGCTGGGTTTCATCATTAACCCACAGCTTGGCACTCTGGGTACCCTGAAACATGCTAGAAAAGTGGGGTCAACAATCCACTAAGCAGCTTCCTGGCAGACTGAGCAACCATTTTGTTTTCACACATCTTTCAAACACATGTTCTCTTTTGGCAAGAAATGCCATGTCTAAATCCTTTTAATCTTCCTTGGAATTTCGGATAGGTAATCATTTATTCATTCCATCATTCTTTTTCTGCTAGTTGTTTTGTTAAATCCTTTTATAGCTTTTTCTCTTTTTTTTTTTTATGTGGGTGCCAGGAGTCACACTCAGGACTTCGTGCTTGCCAGCAGGCGCTTGTGCCACTGAGTGATATCACCGGCCCTTTTTCTCCTTTATGTGGGTATCTCACTGGCCCTCATAGGTTTTTCTTATCTGTGTTTTATTTTATTTTCTACTAAAAATCAACATTATAAATATAATGAGCTCCCACAATTTTTCCATGTAAATGTTCTTTTCCATAATTATTCCATGTAAATCCAGTCCATTCTTTAAGACAGTGTAAATGTAGAGGAGTTAGGCTCTTAGAGGCCATTCGGTTCATATTCTGGAGTTCTTCATGAACTTACTCATCCATATGCCATGATACCACATGATAAGTACAGTACTTTAGGGTAAGATCTTTTTCATATTCCTGTAACAATATCGCATAGATACATGTGAAGATGGCGTCATCAGAAATCTGCTTTGTTGGGAATAATGTCATATCAGAGCCCTGGTATTTTAAATTTTGTTTCAAAATGATACCGGACAATTGGGAATATAACTCAGTGGGTAGAGTGTGTGCTTAGCATGTATGAGTCTCGGGCTCAATCTCTTAACATGTGTGCATGTGCACACACACACACACACACACCCAGGGCCAGGAATGTAGCTCAGTGGTATAGCAGTTGCGTAGTGTGTATGAGGCCCGTGGTTCAATCTCCAGCAGTACTTTTTAAAAAAGGCGTTAGGTTAAAAATAGTATATGTATTTTTTTACGTTATTTGTTGAGTCGTTTAACGAGCATTTTCTCCATAACTCCTCTGTGCCTACTGATTGTGCTAAGTGGTTGGAGAAATACATGCTTCTATCCTTAGGAAACTTGAAGTCTAATTGGAAGACAGGCATTTTACACATAAAGTGAAATAACTCAGTAGTGTCATTCATATCAGTTATTTATAAGTATTCCCGGAATTTGGTTATGTAACTTCTATTATTTTATTTTATTTTTTTTTAATATGTGGGTACCGAGAGTCGACCTCAGGACCTCGCGCTTGCTGGGCAGGCCCTTGTGCTGCTGAGCCATCTCACCAGCCCTATTATTGGTTTCTTAAAGATTTCCAAATACAGTGGCTGTATAAAAATTTAGAAATGCATCCCAGAGTACATGTTATAATGATATTCCTTATACATTTGTGGACTCTACCTGTGGAATTCCTGATACATTAGATGGGAAGTGGAAATCTGTAGTTCCAAAATCTCCCTGGAGTTCTGATGGGTAACCAGCTCTGTGTATAAAATGTGCTATTGTTTCATCTTTATGCAAGTCCAGCAAATTAGTTGTTAATATGTCTGTGTTACTATTGAGAAAACTGAAGTTCACAGGCTAAATAAATGAGACTTCTATAAAGAAATCTGTTGTTCCTGGGGGTGTAGCTCAGTGGTAGAGTGCTTGCCTAGCATGAGTGAGGCCCTGGGTTTAGAACCCCCCATCTATTGTTTTGTTTTGTATCCAGCTACTCATTAATCTTTATTAATTCTAATATGCATTTTCACCTTCCTGAATATTATAGTATGTGTTTTTCTCATAAATCTGATATTTGCTTTTCTAGGCTGTTTTTCAAATTTTGTGTGACAAAGACTTCCAACCATTTATATTTTTGTTTACTATTTTTCACTTGCAAATAAAAAAACTTTATTTTTGAAAAAGCTTATTTTGAAGTAGAGCTTCAGGAAGTACAGCTGAGCCTTATGAATGGCTCGGCACCAGGAGGAAGGGCTCTCACGACGTCTCCCAGTTTGTCTTTCCTTTGTGCCCATCTCCTGTCTCCTGCCTCTTTCCTGCTCCCCACACCTACAACTCTTTTTTTACTTCTTTGGTCCAGAGTCATGCATCCAATAAATATTTATTATTCATAAATAATAAATTACTCAACAAATAGTGAACCAGATAAAATCTTTGCCCTCATGGAGCTTATATACTAATGGAGGAAAACAGTAAACGAGCATAGTCTGTAAGAGTGGAACGAGTGACAGAGAGAAGAAATAACCGTGTCAGGGAGTGGGAAGCGGGGCAGGGGATTGTGCTGTTTATATAGGATGATCAAGGAAGGCCTCAGAGGAAGTGAATGAAGAGTGATCTCCGTGTGGTGAAGGAAAGTCATGCAGAAATTGGGATATGAGTGTTCCCAGAGGAGGGAACAGCAAATGTGAAGATTCTGGGGGCAGAAGTGTGCTAGTGTATTCAAGGAATGCTTAGGAGATGTACTGATTACGAAAGTGAACAAGGGAAGAGTGGAATCGGAGAAGTCAGTCGTGGGACACCCATAGAGGGTCTTGTAAGAACTTTCATTTTTACACCAAGGTGAGAAGACTTGATCATAGTAGTGATGCGATATGTAATTTTTCTCCAGTTTAAATTTCCTTTTAAAAACTTTTTTATTATAGAAAATTTCAAACCTGCATGAAAGGAGATAGAGTGGTGTAACGTTTGATACATTGTGTCAACTTGAGACTAGAAGTTTAAGCGACTCAGCAGGGGGCCAGGGTCCTCACTTTGTAAACATCCTCATCCTGTGCAAGAGGAGGGCTGGAGGTGGTGTGAGTGCTGCACCCGCCCTGGGGCGTGACAGCCTGATTACAGTGTAAGGGAGGAAGAGAGGCTTGCTCTTCCCCTTTTTGCACTTGCTGCTTTTTCTGTCTTCCGCTGCCTTGAACTGTTGCCTCTACGCAGTGCCACCCTGCCTTGGAGCCAGCTGATTATGGACTGAAGCCTCCACAAACTGTGAGCTAAATAAACCTTGCCTCCCTTAATTTTGAGTTTTGGGTATTTTGTCTTAGCAAGGAGAGAAAAGTAACTAAGACAAGTGGTTTAATGAATCCCCCAACAAATATCACCCAGCTTCAAAAATTATCAACATGTGTCTGGTTTTATTTCATTTATATATTCTACTACCTGCCTCTTCTGGATTAGTTTTAAACAAATTCCAGCTGCCATATAATTTCATACCTAAATGCTTAGTGTTTCTAACACATAACAAAATTGCAATACCAGTAATCTCTAAAATTTCTTAATATTGTGTTAATATACTTAATGTTACTTTAATTATAAAGAAATAATTATTACTACTTAAAATCATTATAAGGAAATTCTTTTTAGTATACAATATTATAAAGAAATAATTTTTTTAATATTATCGCATATCAATCACTGTTCACATTTCCCTGGTTGTCTCAAGTTTTTCTTTTTGTTTTTCCCAATTTTGTTTGTTCAGGTTTAGAACTACAATCCACATATTACTTTTGGTTAATATGTTTTATTTCCTTTTTAATCTATAGATTCTGTTTCAGTATTTTTTTTTCTTATAATTTAATTGTTTTGAAAAACTGGGCCATTTGTCCTCCCGAATGTCCTGCATTTTAGATTTCAATTGTATCTCCATGGTCTCATTTAATATGGTTGTTTGGCTATTTTCTATAAACTGGCAGGTCCAGAAGTTTGCTCCAATTGAAGCTTGATTTTTGGTAATAATATTTTTATGTTTTTCCATATTTCCTAGTGCACCACACCAGGAAACATGGAATGTTGTCTCATCTTTTTTGTGATGCCAGGATTGATGGTGGAACCAGGTGTTGTCCATCCATTATTAAGTCATTCTCATCAGCTCTTCACCTAATGGTTTCAGTGGCCATTGATGGGAAATTAACTATTTTATTAGGAGCGGCAAAATGGTGACTTCTAATTTTATCACTCTTTCTTTATTAATTAGTTTTCATGTAAAGAAGCTTAATGTATTATTTGGTTGTTCTCAGACACAATTCATGAGAAAGGCAGGATAAACGCTTCTTTCCCTTTGTTAACAGTTTTCAGGGCCTGTGAGATGGCTCAGTGGCATAAGTGCCTGCCTGGCAAGCGCAAGGTCCTGAGTTCGACTCCCGGAACCCACATACGAAAAAAGGGCTGGTGATATCGCTCAGTGGCATGGGTGCCTGCTGGCACCCGAGGTCCTTAGTTTGACCCCCATACCCACAAAAACAAAACAAAAAAAGACAGTTTTCAGAATTATTTTATTTCCTAGCATCCTAAGTGACCAATTAAGGTTTTTTCTTTGTATCATTATGAATTTGTGGGTTTTTTAAAGCATATTTGGTATTTTTCAGTTGATTGCAGTTGTTTTTCTTTTTTTATGCTAGGTTTTGTTTACAATGCCAGTAATCTTTCATAGCTACCTTGCTTTCTTGTATGACAAGTGATTCCAGGCTCATCTTACACATTTCCTTCTCTAAATCTGGAGTCAGCCATTTTTTCAAGGAGTCTGGCTTCTTTTTGGTGGTAAGTGGCATTCGGAGACCACAACCTGAGCTCTTGGAGTGCTTACTTGGGTAGTGGAGTCCAGAGAAACAAGTGAGAAAAGTGTTGAAAAAGGAAGGAATGGGGGCCGGTGAGACGGCTCAGCGGCTTAAGCGCCTGCCTTGCAAGCGCGAAGGCCCGAGTTCGACTCCCGGATCCCACATACGAAAAAGGGGCCGGTGATATCGCTCAGCGGCACGGGTGCCTGTTGGCGCGTGAGGTCCTGAGGTCGTCCCCCCGGTACCCACAAAAAAAAAAAAAAAAAAAAAAACAAAAAACAAAAAAGAAAAAGGAAGGAATGATGAACTGTGTCAAATGTTGCCGGGAGGTCTTGTAAGATAAAGAATTGATCAATAGATTAACAACAGAGGCTCACTGGTGACCTTGATGGAAGTTGCTGTATTAGAGTGGTGTGGCCTGGATGTGTGCTTGGAGTAGATTTGAGTGAATTGAATGAGAAGGATTGGACAAGAATATAGATAACCACTTTGAGGAGCAGAAAAATAGGGTAGTAATTAAAAGGGAAGAAGTAGGGGATAGAGGGTGAGAGGATTTCCTTTTTTTCTTTTTTCTTTCTTTTTTTTTTTTTTGATGAGCAGTGTTTCAGTATTTTTGTGTGTTAATATGACTAGTGAGAGGGAAAATTGACAGTGGAAGAGAAATAGGAGGGAATTGCTATAGTGATATCCTTTAGTTGGCAAAAGTCTCACATGAGGGACTGGCTGGTCTGAGAAACAGAGACCATAGGCTCTTCCTCCATGGCAGTAGGTGACAGCAAGCAAAAGTTCTCTTTGGTTGTTTCCATTTCCCCAGTGATGAAGGAAGCAAGGAAAGAGAGAGAAGGTGGTGAAGGTTGAGAAGTCCAAGTGTGTTAGTCTGGGAATGGAAGTGTTAGTGCTTCATCACCTCATACCTAAGCTTCCTGGTGACAGTTGGGTCACTTGTTTGTGGTAACACAGTTTCTTTCTTCAGGGCGCCAGTAGTACCTATCTCTTAGACTGTTGTGAGCACAAGGTGAGAAAACACCTACCTTTGTTCCTGTCCCATAATAGGTGCTTAATAAAAGATCATTCCTTTTTAAATGCATTTTTGGGCCGGTGAGATGGCTCAGTGGTGTAAGCAACTGCCTGGCAAGCGTTAAGTCCCGAGTTCAACTCCCGGAACCCACATACAAAAAAAGGGCCGGTGATATCACTCAGCGGCACGGGCGCCTGCTGGTGCACGAGGTCCTGAGGTCGACCCCCGGTACCCACAAAAAAAAAAAAAAAGCATTTGTATTAGTATGTATTTGTAGTACATAGTGGTTACATTTATCATGGGAAGTTTGTACTTGTGCATAACACATCTTAATTCCTTTTTGTCCTCTTCCCTTCCCAACCCTCCCTGCTCCCTCCAACTCTTAATCCCCCTTCCCACTTGAAAAAGTTCTATTTCTTTTTCTTTTTCTCTGATTCTTTTTTACAAATCCTTCTTCCCTTCCTTCCCTGCCCCCTCCATCTCTTGCTCCCTTTCCCATTTGAAAAAGATCTCCCTACTTCTATTATCTGTTGTTATTTTGTTCTTCATTTAAATTTTAGGCTTCTCATATAAGAGAAACCAGGTGATATTTAAACTTGTGTGTCTGATTTATTTCACTTAGCATTATGGTTTCAGGGTGCATCCATTTACTGACAAATGGCCTTAAGTTTATCCTTTATGGCAGAGTAGTACTTCACTGTGTATAAATACCACATTTTCTTCATTCATTCATCTGTTGATGGACATATAGGCCACACCCAAGATTTAGCTGTTATAAATTGTGCTGCTGTAAATATGGGTATGCATGTATCACTGTATGTAATATGATGCCTTTAACTCTTTCAGGAAGATTCCTGGAAGGGGAATAGATGGGTCAAATGAAATACATATTTTTAGTTTTATGAGGAATTTCCATACTGATCTCCATAGTGGTTTGTACTAGTTTACATTCCCATCAACAATGTAGAAGGATTCTTTTTTCAACCTCCACGGCCTTGCCAGCATTTGTTATTATTTGATTTCTTGTTGATGGTCATGCTTTCTGGGGTGAGATGGAATCTCAGTGTTGTTTTAATTTGCATTTCTCTAATGGCCAATGGTATTGAACATTTTTTCATGCATTTATTTGCCATCTGTACTTCTGAGAAGTGTCTGTTCATTTCGTTTGCCTATTTTTTGACTAGGTCTCTTATTTCGGGGGTCTAGATGATAGTCCTCTATCTGGGGAATAGCTGGCAAAACTTTTTCTGATTCCGTAGGTTGTCTCTGTACTCTGTTGCTTGTTTCCTTTGCTGTGCAGGAGCTTTTTAATTTGACATGCTCCTATTTGTTGATTCTCAGTGTTACTTCTTGTGCCACTGGGGTTCTGTTTAGAAAGTACTTGCCTACACCTTTGTCTTCAAGAGTTTTACCTATTTTATTTTCCAGCAGATTACATGTTTTTGTTTTAACATTTAGATTTTTGATCCATTTTGATTTTAGTTTAATAGCTGGTTAGATATGTGGATCTAGACTCAATCTTCTGCATGAGGAGATCCAATTTTCCTAGCACCATTTATCAAGGAGGCTATCTTTTCTCCAGTGTATGTTTTTGGTTCCTTTGTTGAAGATCACATAGTTGAAGGACCATTCCTTTTAGCAGTCATAAAATTGTTACTACACTACAGGTAGAAAAGTCTGTTCGTTCATCTGTCTTTCTCTCTCTCCTTCCTTCCTTCCTTCCTTCTTTTTTTGAGACAGGGTCTTGCTATGTAGTTTAGGCTGGTCTTGCCCTCACCATGTAGCCTAGGCTAGCCTTGAACTCACAGCAGTCCTCCTTCCTCAGCCTCCTGAATGCTGGGATTACTGTCATCTGCCACCATGCCTGGTGAAAAGTATTTCTAATATTTAAAATATCACTAAAGTCTAATTTTAATTGTACATTCAATATGTTGTTTAAGTTTGCTTATACAGAATCTGGAATTAGGTAGTCAACTATAATATTTTTTTTTTAAATTAGATATAGTAGGCCATCCTTACCTGCAATTTTGTTTTTCATGGTTTCAGTTACCTATAGTCCACCTCAGTCTGGAAAGATTAAATGAAAAATTCTAGAAATAAACAGTTCCTAAGCTTTAAATAACTTTATTGAAGGATATTGCTAAAATTGTTTTATTTTACTGTTAATGTTATTTTCTAAGGAGAGGTTTAATTAGACTCACATGTTATTAATCTTTTATAAGCCTAATTTGTAAATTAACTATTGTAGGCATGTATGTGTAGGAAAAATCATAGCATAGTCTTATCTTCTGAGACACGTTATGTGAAATGTGTTGTTAGACAAGTTTGTTGTCCAAATGTAGATGTACACAAACTAAGGTGGCTCTGTGTCACAGGGTGATGTAATTATCTGGAACCACCATGGTGTACGCAGTACATTATTGACTGGAAATGTCACTGTGTGGCACATGATGCATACTTAGGTCCAGTACTGTGTGCATGGTTTCAGGCCTCCACCAAGGTCTTGGACATTTTCTCCGTGGATAAAGAGGGGCTACTGCATTTTCTTCTGATTTTTCTTCTGACTTTCCAGTTACATCTATAGCATGTCATTTGATAAATCCAATTCACCAATCTGTTAAAAAGATAGTTTTAGTTCCATTTTTAGAAAGATCTGAGTTTTAGAGTTCTCTTGATCTCTCAGTTTGATTTGACTATGCTCAAGAGTGGAATGGGGTTGAACCTATTTATTGTGGATTTTAAAATCTCAGATTGATTTATTTAAAAAGTTTAAGTATGGACAGTTTTTAATATTCACAAAATAAAGTAAGCCCCATGTACTTATGATCTACCACCTTGATTGATTAGAGAACTAAATCTTTTAGAAGATATGGAACTTAATTCACTAATGAATAAGAGTTGAAGATTCTGATATAATCATAATCAGACTTTATTATTTTATTCATATATTCACGCAACAAAATTTATTGAGAATCTGATTTGATCATTAATGCCTAGTGGCTAACAACCTTGAATGAGTGCAAATACTAGCTCTGTTGCTTGCTAGCTGTGTGGCCTACAGCAAATTAAAATATTCTGAGCTTGTTTCCACATTGACAAAATTGATTTAATGCCCAAATTTACCTCATAGGCTTGTTATGAGGATTAAGTGAGATACATTGGTATTAACAATAAATATTACCTACTGTTACTGTAAAATACCTTTCACTTTTTCCTTGTATCTTTGTCCTCCATATTTTGTGGTAAGTGCAGTTGGAGAGTGTGAAAGGATAAAGATGAGGAGTTTGGCATCAAAGAACTAGAATTCCAAAATCACATGATCTTAGAGCTAGGAGGGATCGTCAATATTACCTAGTTTGACAAGCCCTAAAACGTTGAGTAAATTGTTCAGGATCACATAGCTAGCTAGCTATTGGTGGCAAAGCCAGGCCAAAAGCTCAGGCATCCTAACTATGAATACTTTCTTACAGAATGACTGTTCTGTTGCTATGTCCAACTCTTTCTCCTTCTTTAATCCCTGGTTATCCTAACTTGACAGTCCTGACCCGTATGTTTTTCAGTCTTCTGCCCTTTCAGTGCAAACATTGGAATATATGTGAGGCTTTTTGCAAACATCAGATCTGAACATGTTCCTGGATCCTCCCTTCTTCAGGTTCCAAGGAAGACATTGTAGAGAAGTAGACAAACTCTCTCTCTATGTATAATCACAAAGATGTTTTTATCTCCTTATATCACAGCCCAGGAGTTAAAGTCACTGTTTGAAAAAAAATCCCTCAAAGAGAAACCTCCAAGTTCTGCAAAGCAGTCCATATTATCTGTCCGCCTGGAGCAGTGCCCTCTGCAGCTGAATAATCCCTTTAATGAGTATTCCAAATTTGATGGCAAGGTAAGTTTAAAAAATGAGACTTTGTCCCTTTAAATAAAGAATGACAATTGAGTGGAAGTGTTGGTTGTTGTTAGATTTAGGATTTCAAAAGTGCCTCAGTAATTATAGAATGTCACTGACATTTTCTATAACTATAGATATGAAAAGGTAAGAATTTGGGCTCAGTGTTGTTTCCACAGTAATATACTTGTGAGGATTAAAACAAGCAATCCTGAGGTCTCTCTCTGTCTGTCTCTGTACTTACAGATATTATATATTTTTAAAAGAGGAGAACTACATATTTATTTGTTGTATTTAAGTATACTTGAGAGATTGGGCCAGTTGGATTATGATTAATCAAGTTCTAATTGTGTTGGGAAATCCTTGAACATAGTTCTGGGAGGCAGTTTGCATCATTTTGTTTAATTATTATAACTGCAGAAATTGTTGAGGTTTAAACTTCCTTTCACATTTCAGTACGTTATGTTGGGGGGGTCTTGTTTGACACTTGCAATAGAGAATGACTTTATTTTTCTCCTGTTTGTTCCAGTAATTCATTGTTATAAAATTAAAGTAGATGCATTTTGCTTTTAGGAAAATGGCCACTGTTTCAGGAGGAACCTTGCTTAATATGCAGCAACCCCTTCCCCCATTCGCTGCTCTTCTGTGTCTCTGTACTGAGATGAGTGGGGCTTTTTTCAGGAGACAGTAGCAGTTGATTTTTATACTTAACTGCCATTATGTTTGCTGCCTCACAGTGGTGTGTGGGTGCTTGAGTGATCGCTTCTTGCCTAGAGGGGTCCTGTACAATTTGTCTTATTTCAACACCATTGCAATTAATAAGCACACAGCTCTTTGCTTATGTTTGCGTTTTTCTTATTCATGTGCTAGTTCTGTCAGTTGTCATCTTTAAGCAAAGAGATGTTGTCTTTTCTGAACATTTTACCTCATACAATTTAGCCTGCTTCCATAGGTTGAAGTAAACATATATGGTAAGGTTGATGTTTGTGGGCAAGGATCAAGAACCAGAAACAAAAAGCATAGAAAACATAAAGATCCTATGCTCAGGAATTTCCTCCAGAAAACATCTAAAAGGACTTCTAGTAAATTATAGATTACATTGCTCTGAAGCTTCTCTTCTGCCTGCCTGTGCTTCCTTCTCCTGTCCTTCTGTGGAATGGAGAAAGAGAAGGAAGCTTCCCCCAGACTGCAGAGAATTAAAAAATACATGTTACAATTGATTCACTTAGGTAGAAGTTATTGTTGGGGTTAGGATACACCGCCTGAATTTCTTTGCTTTTGTTGACTGATACCATCTCATTGCTTAAGGATATAAATTACTAGAATAATTACTGTGTGGTAATGCTTTCGTGCCAACAAAATAGCACAGCCGTTTTAAAATACTACATTCTAGAATTTTCCTTATACTATTAGATTTTATTATTAATTACTTGGGTTTTGACTTGTCAGAAGGTTGTGAACTCTGCTTTGTTCTTATATTTAACTTCCGTAGTCCCAGGGAGAAATTTTTTAACAAATATAAACCATTTCCTCAGTCACAGAGGAGTTATTTTTGTTAGATGTGTGTTTACATTAAGACTGTCTATGCTTTTGTCATAGAAAATCTTTTTGTAATCTGCAAGGGATGTAAGCATGGAGCAATCACCATTACACATTGATTAAGAAAGATTTATATATAGATAAGTCCATCTTATGATACAATGCAATTTTGTTATTATCTTACATATTACAATTGCTAAAATACAATTAAATGCTTGTTCTCATCTATTATTTAATATTGATGCATTTGGCAGATATGTAATGAAAGTGGCTAATATTTGAAGGATATTGTACTCTACATATTTAATTAGTCTTTCTTTATCTTTGTGAAATGCATCAATATGATATTCAAAGACATCTCAATGATTAATAGAGAATTATACTTGAGTCAAGCCTTTTTGTAACCTAGAAATTAAAATGACTATTCAAATAACACCCCAGAATGATCAAATTAGCATTTCGTGATTGCATAATAATGGGATTGTAGTAGTTATAACGCACCATGGCTGCCTCTAGAGTTAAGATCATGTCAACCCCTTGATAATAAAGCCTTTTCCAGCAAGTTGACTTTAATAATTTCCAGATTGATTCTTCCCATAAATCATCTGACATTCAGCACTAAATTTTTGTTACTGTTGTAACTTAAAATTATTTTATTTTTATTCAGCTCATATTTAAGAAATGAATGTCCTGTTTTAATGATTCACCATCTTGTCATTGGCATTCCATGCTTTTTGCTTCAAATGGAAGAATTTTTCCATGTAGTATTTTGATAGACACACACACACACACACACACATATTTTTTTTTGGAAAAGATTTGTTAAAGCCATTGAAATATATATATTTTTTCCCCTACAAATATTCACAATGCTTTTCTTGGGAATAACGCTTGCCTTATTTACATAATTAACTGAGTTGCTTAGGTCTCTTGGGCAAATTGGCACATAATTGGGGAGAGAAAGGGACAGGGAAGAGTTTGGGGTCTAATTAAATATGCTAAAAAACTACTTAATTATGTATTTCCTCAAGAGACTAGCTGCTGTGCAATCCTCCTTAAGATTAAACTAGACTTAGATTTAAAGAAAGGATTTTGGTTTTGGTGCGGCTTTACAGTCACTTTGCAGTTTTAAGCACATTTAGTGTCCTTAACAGTTTGTGCAAACTGGATTGTTCTAATGAGTCTAAGCTCAAGCATTACTTAGCTCTTGTGCTAAACTAAAGCAAATATTTTCAGTAATTTTTAGTTCATGTAGCTGGTTAATACATTGTAAAAAAATTTTATTATGGTTTGTAAGTAACTTTTTTAAGGCATGAAATTGAGAAAGGCTGAATTGAGATTTGTACGTTGTTGTAGTTTTTTTGGTCAGGCTTATTACATTATTTCTTTGATAAACCAATGATGCTATCTATAACTTGTCTTAGAGTCTCGGATTATTGTTTATTGATCATTCGATACAAGTTGAAGACAGGGCTACAAGGTGGTTTTAGGGGATATTTTGATCAGAGGAGGCAAAATGAGGCTCAGCCATCTGCCTGAATTCTTTGACTCTGCTGGAACAGTACTTCTGAATAGCCCCATTAAAAAAAAACCAAAATATTCTGAGATGGAAACAATCAGGAAACTTCTTGAGCCAGTCCTTCTGACTTCACTGTGTGGGGGGCATGTTGGTTGTGTCCAGAGCTGCTTTGACATGAGGCAGGGAGGGACTCTGCAGATAGGCACAGGCACTGTGTGAAGTGCCCTGGAGTAGGAGGCTGTCTGCCCTGTTTCTCCTCTTGTTTCAAATGAGGTCATGTTCTAAGAAGCGACTCTAAATCTTATCCTTTCATGCCTGTCACTTACTTGAGAAGATTTTGCTAGTGCGTCATCACTATTCTGGTCAAACTGAGTTTGCATATATTGTCATTGTGATTAGACCATCAGAAGTATAAGTACCAGTTTCCTGCCTGTACACTTACTAAGAAATGGTACTGATGATAAATTGTGTCATTTCAGTTTTTGCCACCTCTCTGAACCTGTTTCTGTACCTCTGGAAAAAGATAACATCACTAGGCCAATGAGACCATCACAAATAGTGCTAGAATAAAGCACACTGCATAATAAGAAGTATGGCTAATAAACTGTCCTATTCTGTAGTAAGACCTCAGTTATTTCCAGACGACATCCCTTACCGTGTGCTATCAGACTAGTTATTTAACCTCGTGAAACTTGATGGGTGATCTGGACATACTTCCCCAAAATATGGCACCACGGTGTAGTGACGATTATAAGCTGAAGGAACCTGAGAAATGGCGGGAAGGATTCCCTGACTTTTCCCTGTCCTGCTACCCTGAAGCAGGCCACAAGGCCTTCATACCTGGGGGAAAGGAGCCTCCTTATCTCTGAAGGTGGAGGGACCGGAGAGGAAAGTGAAAGAACAGGCCTTGCTAAATTTCCCCGGTTGACCATGCTTTCCTCTTACCCTTTTTCCTGTCATGATTTCCAAATGCTTTCCACTCTCCATCATACCTAGAATAAAAACACTCAGGTTTAACTGTTTCCTGGAGTCTTCATTTCCTTGCGAAGGCTCCATGGCATGTGAAATTTATATTAAATAAATTTGGATACTTGGCTCCTATTCTGTTTCTTGTTAGTGAGGCCCCAGCCAAGAATTTAGCAGAGTGGATGGAAAAGATATTTGTTCTCCCCTACAGGCTCCAGTCCTCATATGTGAAAGGAAGTGATCAGAGTATCCTCCTCCTGAGGAGTAAATGAGACTAGGCCTGGTTAGCAGGACGCGTAGCACATAGGAAACACTCAGGACACTTCTGTCTCTTCTAAAGGAGGGGCAGTGTCTCTTCTGTGCTTTATTAGGTTGTCAGCAGGACTGAGGAAAGAAAACTGCTCTTAAAAATAGGATTTTAGAATAGGGTCCTTAAATAGAAAGGTGTTAAGACGGTTTTGGGTGAAAGCAGTCTGTCTGCTGGTAGAAGTTCAGGAACACAATGGGATTTTAGCCCTCATTTCAAATAGGAAGATTAAGACAAATAAATTACTTTCTTTTATTTTTAATTTACTATTTATTTATTTATTTATTTATTTATTTATTTAGAGACAGGGTATTGCTTTGTAGTTCAGGTTAGTCTTGAACTCACTATGTAGCCCAGGCTGGCCTTGAACTCATGATGACCCACCTGCCTCAGCCTCCCAAGTGCTGGGATTACAGGCACATGCCACTGGCCTTGATATCTTTCTTTTATTTTTATATATTTACTATTTTATTTATTTTTGGGCAGTGGATTTTTTAAAAATCAGTTCAGAAGGTAGTTGGATATTAGTAGTTGCTTGGCACTTTAATAAAATGTTAAATATCTTGACTTAGCTAAGTAGTATTCTAAATATAATGGTAATACTTGCCTTGACAAGTGCTTAAAAAGCAGAACCAGTCTGGTATAGACAACTGTGACTTTGATTGTGTTAACTTGTTAGAAAGTAACCACTTCTCTGTTAGAAACTCTTTTTAACAGGGAAACTGCAGAGAGCATGGGGGAAGGGATAATTCATGAGTGCTAATTGCTTGGCTGTTAATTTTCATAAGTGTTGATAGAAGCAGTTCCTTAAATTAAACTTTGTTTAAAATGTATCAGGGGAAATATTCCACAATGTCGAGCCTGAAGTGAAAATTAATATGAATGCTGTGGCAATTAACACATACTGGTTAATAGCTTTTAGCAGCATTTTGGGATGATAGTCCTTAAATACATTTTTGCATGCTGCTCTTGTTTCAGCATTGTTCCAGTGTATGTCTGGATAATTATGAACAAATGTTTCTTACAATCATTGCAATTAAATACCTCTCTTCAAAGAAAGTCACTTAAAACTTTGCAGAAAAGCATGAAACCACCAAGAAGTGCTGCAAATTTAGAAAAGTTCAGCAAATTGAAATCATGTTTTTTTTTTTTTTTTTTTCCTTTAAATTGTCCTTAGAGCAAAATGTTGCTCATCTGAAGGTGGAAAAGTTGCTATTATCATGGGAATTTTCCCTCCTAATATGTTAAACTACTTTAGCTTCAGGCTATCTTTCCAAAAAATTATAGCCTGGGCTTTTTGTGTTTGTTATGTCCCTCTCCTGCAGCTTTTGCTTATTGCTGCCTGAGCTGAGGCAGTGGCCTTGAGCCTCGGGGCCCTCAGGCCTTCCTTGTCCACCTGCCCAAGCTGGTCTGGTGGTTGACAATGAAGTGGGCTGCATAGTACTCAGTCTCACCAACCCCCACCTCAAGAAGAGTTCTCTTAGGCATCACAGTGAGTGCCCGATAAGAGACAAATCCAGGGTGACTGTTTTGAATGAGGAACTGTCTCCCTCTTCCAGTGACTGCATTTTACATACCTTTTTAAATATAGAAATAAAGTACTAATATTATTTTAGCAGTTATTCTTTAGGCTACTTATCTCTGTGGTTATATTTTGCTTGGCCTCCTTTTCATAGAACAGTTGTTGTTAGTCTGTTTATATTCACTATATTTTTACATGTTATGGTATACTAACAGAAGGATTGAATTCATTAAAGACATCATTTAATGAATATTTTCCTTCTACCATTATCTACTCTCCTCTTCTGTTACTTGATATACTGAAAACCCCAAGGGGAGGGCCTCAGAATTTTTGTCAGTGGTACTCAAAATAACTTAAAGAGGAATCTTACAACAACACTGTTTTAGCTTCGTACTCTGAAGTTAAGTACTGTATGCTGAATTCTTTTTTTTTTTTTTTTTTAATACGGGGGTACCGGGAGTCAAACTCAGGACGTCGTGCTTGCCAGGCAGGCGCTTATGCCGCTGAGCTATATCACCGGCCCTGTATGCTGAATTCTTAAAACTCACTTGTTCCATTCAGCTCTCTGTCTTGGTGTCACTTGTGCTGTTGTGAACCTGGCCGGTCTGTGGTGGCTTCCTTTGGTTGCATAGTCATCTTCTACAATTCCCACCAGAGGTAGAATTCACTGTTGGCTTAAAGGCTTTTCATATGTGGCAGATTTGCAATGCAGATAAAATCTTGGGCTTAGGTTGAAATCCTGACTTTGCCATGTGCTTGCTGCATGATAATGGGTAAGTCACTTTGCTTCTTTGCACTTGTTTTCATGTCTATAAAATGAGGTTACTGATACCATAAGCTGTTGTGAGGATTTAACGAAGATACATAGCAAAGTGCTGGATATACGGCCAGTGCTGAAAGACTGTTAGCTTCCTTTCTTTTCACATTGCCATCCATTTATTTCCTATTTAGTGAGGGCCTGCTGTGTGTCAGGCATTATTAAGTAAGCACTGGATGCAGTGGTGAGCAAAAACCTGGTTTCTGACCTCATAGAGCTTCTTTCCTTGGTGGGAAAGTACCTGTTGTGTAAATAATCAGCCAAGTGTCACATTTGAATGACAGTTAATCTGTACAGTTAACTGTACATCCACAGTTAATTAATCACCAAATACCAGGAACACGTTATCATAGGGACATCTGACCTCCTTTGGGGGAGCCCCTTAGAGACGTATCCTGGTGAAGGTGATACATCTTGACCTGAGAGCTCAAGGATGAGGAAGAACTAGCTAAGTGGAGGGTGAAGAGAAATGGTGTACAGAGGGTCTGAGGTAAGGGAGAGTGTGGTGCTTTGGAGGAACTGAGAGAAGCCTGTGTGACTGGAGCTTCAAGGGTGAGGTAGGTCATGGTGGATGGTGAAGCTCGAGGGGCAGACCAGGTATGTTTGGGAGAAGCGTTCTCTTCAACCTAGGAGTGCTGGGAGGTCTTGAATAAGTTCATGTGGGAAGGTGAGGTAATCGGAGGTGTGTGTGGGGTGGAGATCAAACTGAGGGCCTCACATGTGCTGGGCAATGCTCTACCATTGAGCTGCATTCCCCATCATTCACTGTGTTTTAAAAAGAGCCCCGGGGCTGTGCAGAACAGAGTGTACAGTGGTACCTCAGTTCACAAATTCAGTTCTCTCCATGATTCTGTTTGCAAACCAAACTGGATGAGAACTGAATCAAATTTACCCATAAGGGCAACATTCAACCTAATCATTGATTTGGTTCTTGTCCAACTCGGTTTGCAACCAGAATTGTGGATAGAATCAAGTTCATGAACCAAGGTACCACCATACGTGAGAATTGTATGTGAGAGACCAATCAAGACACATTTTGCAGTGGTCTGAGTAAGAGCGTAGTAACTGGGGTTTACTTGTTGGTGATGGAAATCGAGTAGATGAATTCACGAGTTATTTAGTAGACAAGAGTAGTAGGACTTAATGGTGGATTGTATGTAGGGAGATAGGGGAGAAAGTAGTTTCAGGGACACATTCTTGGTTAGATTCTGGCTTGTGGAGCTGGACAGGTGATGAATTGTACCATCCTTGCATTAGGAAACACTGAAAGAGGACCAGGGGTAAGGTAGACATTCCCCTTGTGAGCAGGGGTGGACCTGCTGACTGCAGACCACAGGCTGTTAGCATGTCCGTGAAGACTGTATGCATATTCTTGTTGGGGGGGCTGCTTGTTTGATTTGTATTTGGGGAACGTGAGGCGGTGGTCCCTCAGATGAGAATGAGTTAGGAGCCAAGAGCCTCTTTGGGACTGGCTGGGGAATCACTTCTAGAAGTCAGTCCCTTCTTCTCTGTTAACAGGGCTATGCTTCTGTGTTAGCTGGGCAGATGCCCAGCCCAACTTACCAAGCTGTTAAGAGAAGAAAATCAGAGAGTAATTTTATCCATGTTGTTTTGATCTTTTTTTGAGAGAGTAATTTTGTTTTAATTTTATTTTTATTTTTATTTTAAAGAGAAAAAAATAGAACAAAATTTCAAAACAACATAATAGGAGGGTAACAATGGTTAATACATTGCGTATTGTTATCTTTAAATTAGTTACTCAGAGTACAAGATACCGGCATTCAATTGTCCAAACAATATTAGCACAGACCTTTCTTTTCAATGAACTAAGAGAAATTAGTAGTGTATCTGTCTTAACTATCTTTTATGTGTGTGTGTATATAGTTTTTTTTGTTTTGCTTTGTTTTTTGCTTTTCCCTTCCTTCTTTTCTCCATTCCCCCATTCTAGTTTCTCTTTCCTTTTGAACAGTTTCTATCTATTGTACATTTTGGGTCTTATTTACTCTTTCAGCTTGAGAGAGTAATTTTAAATGAGGCAGATGTCAAATGTCTTTTTTTTTTTTGGGTACTGGGAATCGAACTCAGGGCCTTGTGCTTGTCAGGCAGGCACTGTGTTGCTGACCTACCTCCCTGGCCCTCAGATGTCATTTAAGAAAATATATTGCTTGCATTTCTAGGAGGTTAGTGGACTAAGAGGTAAAGCATGGACATATTTTTGTTATAGCAAGATTACTGTTGTAGCATTATCTTCTTAGCTAGTTATCAGGCTGGTGGTTAGAATGAATATCAAGCACTGAGGTTCCAGGGAAGGCCTAGGAGACAGCCCTTATACTTGTGGTGGAGACTCGGGATGGTAGGAGTTTACACTGTGCCTCATCCTGGGACACCTCACTTTGTATGATTTATAGTAAGGAGCTTTTCTTATCCCTCAAAGAATTAAGCCCTGATTTTACTATCTTGAAGACATTGATGCAGACAAATCACATGACAGCCTATACCCAGCTGGGTATAGAACCCAGGTGTTCTAATTCTCAGAGATTTCAGTTTTCATTCTTTCTTTTTTTTTTTTGTGGGTACCAGGGGGTCAACCTCAGGACCTCGCGTGCCAGCAGGCACCCGTGCCACTGAGCGATATCACTGGCCCCTTTTTCGTATGTGGGTTCCGGGAGTCGAACTCGGGCCCTCGCACGTGCTGGGCAGGCGCTTAAGCCGCTGAGCCATCTCACCGGCCCTCAGTTTTCATTCTTAATGATATTTATATTCACAAAATAAAACTTGGGTTCCAAGACTGGAAGGCCACATGAGAGAAGGAACACAGAGTCAGAAGATGTGAGAGTTAACCCCGGCTGTGCTGTTCTTTCCCTGAGGTCTGGGAACTCATTTCCCATCTATGAGCCTTGGTTTTTGCATATCCAGAATGAAGAATTTGGCTTAATTCCTTTGGTTTTAGGGTTCTGTATTTTTATGGTCAGGGAAGTGATTGACATCAGTAGCATCAGGAACTACAGATCTAACAGACTGGTTTAGAACTTATTAACAGTTGTGTGGGTTGGGTAAGTTACTGCATCTTGTAAACCTCAATTTCCTTACATTATAAAAAAGAAACAGTAAGATTGGGGGTGGGGAAGGGGGGATGCTTTACAGAAGAATCCAGTGC
>CM051822.1:10688464-10763464 GCA_028451465.1 Erethizon dorsatum
ACTGTTACATGCATTATTATTCCCAGATAAGACATTGAATACTCATTTGTTTTTTTTGGTTTTTTTTCCCTACTCTTAATCATAGATTCAGAAAATTTTGAGCGGCTATTATGTGCAGAGCATAACATTAGGCACTAGGGGAAGGGGGAAAATGAGACTTCTGTCTTTAGGAATAATATAAAGATAGTAGCGTCTGCCATTACATGAACACTTCCTGTGTGCCAGGTAGCACACACTTAATCTAGACACAGGTAACTTACACTGTAATTCTGTGATGTAAGACATTCTTATTCCTATGTTGGTACTGGATCTGGAGGGATTGAGTGACTTTCCCATGGTCACACCCTGCTATATGGTAAGGCCAGCTTCAAATCCAATTTATTGATTTTGAAGTAGAAACACAAGCATTGAAAGAAATATTTTCCAAATGCATTTTATTTGCTTTTCAAATAGGTTGAATGTTAACAGGATGTAAGAATCTCTAGTTTTCCTGATATATAGCACAAGAAGAAATTAATAGTCTAAGCTTTCTCCAGTTTGGTTCTAGAAAAGTACTCAATTCATGAGACCAGGATTCTTTTACTTGTTGTCACTAGCTTTCTATGTGACTTTTCATGCATCATCTCACCCTTCCAGGCTGTAACCAATCTATAAAATGAGAATCAATTGATCATCAGAATTATATAATTTTATGATCAATATGAAACATTTAGAAACATTTAGAGACCCTTAGTATTTGGGTCCTTTTTATGAATGTACTGTGGGAAGGGCAGATTATTCATTCATCAAACATTTATTGAAAGTCTGTCTTGCTCCTGGCAGAGGTAGAATAAGAGGTCCCAGGGGTACATTTTGAAAGCATAGTCCCTGTCCTCAAGGAGCTGGCTCAGAGAGTCTGGTGAGGTAAACAAAAATAGGACGATTTGCAAGAGTAAAGGACTTGGGCCTAGACTAAGGCCTAATAAGAGAAGTTAGTGAAGTCTTGAGCCCTGACTTGAAGGATGAGGAAGTTCTGGCTGTAATCTTTATGATTCAGTTTTTCAGTGACTGTTTTGAGGATTCTGCCCCCCACAGACCTGCCTGTGTTACATTCTCCAGAAGAGGAAATGAGCCTCTGGCTGCCTTCTTCATCCACCTTCCAGGTAGCTGTCTGTCTTTCCTCAAAACCTAGACATTCTGATTCAGGCCTTGTATATTAGAAAGCAGATGTCACATCCATTGCCATATAAATTAAACTTCTTTCTTCTGGAAAATTCCTACTTGTCCTCTTTAGGAGCCAACTCTGATGTCACCTCTTCCATAACATTTCCTTGGCTCACCAGATAGTGGCTTCCTCTCTATATTTCTATAGTGCCTTGCCTGTGTTTCTTCAGGGTACAGATCTGGGGACTGTGTCTCCCCACTTCTCTGTATGCACAGTCCCCAGCGTAGGGCTTAGCTGGTGTCAGGGGTGTGGGTTTAAACAGTTCTGATGATAACAACAATAATAGCAGCTAGCATACATTGATATTTTTCTGTGTGCCAGACACAATTCTGAGTACTTAGCATGTATTGAGTATTTTCACAACAGCCCTGTGAGGAGGAGCTGTAATCATCCCCAGTGAAAGGTGAGGAAACTGAGGAACAAGGAGTCAGCCTGTGAACCCTGGCACTTCAGTGCTGGATAGTGTTCTTACCCTTTGTGTTCTTACCTGATGTGTGGAGGGCTCCCAAAGGTCTTCTACTTGTTATTGTAAGGTTAGTTCTCAGCTAGTTCTTAAGTGGCTCGAATTTTCCCCAAAGGGGTTGGCCACAAAGGTGATGATCATTCCTTTTGCGCTGAGGTTTTCGTGAAGTCTTTTTTGCCATTGGAGTATTTGTAGCTGACTCTGTAGGAGACAGTGAGGTGCTGAGGGACAGAGTGCTGCTGTTCTACTAATGGCAGTGTTTTAAAGATGCAGGCTCTGCCTTCTCAGGCCTGAATGATTGAGGAATGTGAATGAGAGTAACAAATTGCAGATTAATCTTGGAAAGATTGGGATAATTTGTACAGCCAGTATTAAGACTTGACTAGAGGAAAGGATATTGCTTACAGAAAAAGCAGAAAAATATTGAAGTTGTATTGTTTTGTTTTATTTTTGTAGTACTGGGATTGAACCTAGGGCCTTGCACATGCTAGGCAAGTGCTCTGACTCTGAGCTACCTCCTCAGTCCTTTTTTTTTTTATCTTGAGATAGGGTCTCACTAAGTTGCCCAGGCTGGGCTCAAACTTATGATCCTCCTGCCTCAGCCTCCTGAGTAGCTGGGATTACAGGTGTGTGCCACCATGCCCAGCTTTAAAGTATATTTTATATGTAAAATAAAAGCTCCTTCTATGAAATCAGTAATATCCAGGTAACTAATTTGAAAGAAAGATTATAAAGTGAGGTTTAAGCTGTTTAAAGATCTGACTTTATTGGAGTAGTTTCCTTCTTTTTTATGACTCTCTTACAGTGTGTCCCTAATGTCAGCCACTGCTTCCTTCACAGATTCTCCAGTCATTCCCTTGTTCTAGGGCCTCATGTGCCATTTATGTTATAGTGGCAGCTTTCTGGTTGGTCTCCTGCCACTTGTGCTCTCTTACTCCGTGTGTCCTGTGCAGTCGTGGCCAGATTAAATGCCCCCACTGCCCTCCTGAGGTGGCAAAGCCGAACTTCCCCTGATAGTCAGAGCCCTTCAGCATTGGCACCCTTTGCCTTCTGTCCTTTCCAGCTGTAATCTCACTGTTGA
Organism: Erethizon dorsatum; assembly: GCA_028451465.1. Lineage (NCBI taxonomy): Eukaryota > Metazoa > Chordata > Mammalia > Rodentia > Erethizontidae > Erethizon > Erethizon dorsatum. The sequence continues at coordinate 10,691,213 of CM051822.1, forward strand.
GTTCAGCTTCCCAGGTATTTACCTAACCCCAGCTTTCCAGTTGTGGGTATTTGCTTTAATAATCAATACATTGTTTCTCCTGTAAGTTCCACTACAGCTCAGAGAGGATTTTTATTCTTGGTTCTAGATGAGGAAAATGAGACAGAGGAGAAGACACCACAAGTGTAAACTGGCACATTAGGTGCACAATAATTCCCCCTTCCTCAAAAATAAGACCCAGCTGGAAAATAATCAGCCTCGAAAAACTGGAGATCAGATATGCTAGCCCCAATCAGCCTGTGCTTGCCTTACCCACCATCACTATTCTCTTGCCCGGTGGCTACTCTGTAAGGCAGGTAGGGGCAAGGATACACTGATTTGGGCTGGCATTTCTGATCTCTAGTTTTCAAGACTGATTATTTTCCACCTAGCTCTTATTTTCAGGGAAACGTGGTTATTGGTTGAACAAGTGCTGAAAGCAGGCAATTAAGAAAGCTTGAATAGTACTGGAGTCTGGGTCATCTTGATTCCAAATCTGTCATCCTGTCTTCAGTCATGGTCCCATTTTTTGCCTGGCAATTATGTTCCCTGACCACAGGTGATTTCTAGTCCTTTCACATCTCTGATTTCTAGTCTTTTCACATTTCAACTTTGGTTCCTCTAGCTTGTTTCCTCATTTTCCTCATAATTCAGAGCAAAACTCAATATGAACAGCTCTTTGAAACTTGAACCACTTTTTAGCTACTTCTTCCCTCTGTACTTTTGTACCATTTACATTATAGTAAACACTGGTTTGGATCGTTTCTAATCAGATCAATTATGTACACGTGTGTCTCCTTAGTTATACACGGGGTCTTTGGGCAAAGGACTGAGTGTGGTGAATTAAGGATCAGACAGACTTGGGTCCTGGCTTAGCCACTTGTCTTAGGTAAATGAGAACTTAACTTCCTGTAGACTCAGTGTCCTTCTTTCTAGACTTGCTGGTAGGGGTTGTGCAAATTATCTGAAGGATCATAGGTGAGAAAATGCTGCTGCAGACATTGGCACGTAACAGGTGACCAGGGCACATGTCGATTCATGTATCCAGGCCATTAATGCTTTTTTTTTTTTTCCTAAGTTGTTGATGGTCTGGTGATACACCTGCCCAGTGTTTGGTATTTGGCTTAGAATTTTCTCCTCAGGGATGATGAGTCTTCTGGCAGTATTTGATTGACTTTCTCAACCCACATGTTAGAACATATGCAGTTAATTGGTATTACCATTATAAAGTTCTGATGTGGGGGGGAATTTTGAATGATCTTTGTTATTTAATTCACTTTTATTTTATTTTTTTGGTGGGTACTGGGGGTTGACCTCAGGACCTCACGCGCCAGCAGGTGCCTGTGCCGCTGAGCAATATCACCAGCCCTTTTTCTTTCCTTTATGTGGGTACTGGGAGTCGAACTCAGGACCTCAGGGTTGCCAGGCAAGCGCTTATGCCACTGAGCTATCTCACCGGCTCCTAATTCACTTTTATTATATCTTTGATAGAACTTCCCAGTGTTTGTAGTGTTTGGTTTTCTTTTTTTCTTTTATGGGTTCTGGGAATTGAACTCAGGACCTCGCACTTGCCAGGCAGGTGCTGCACCACTGAGCTATAGCCCTTTATTTTTTTCTTTCTGCTCATTTTAATTTTTTCTTCTCTTCTGGTCATCCCTTTCAAGATCTCTTCTGCCTGCTGTAGGCAGGACGCCTGTTACCAGACAGTGTTTTGTGCCTTTGCTTGGCCCAGAGTTGTGTTTGTCTTGAGCTGGTTTCTTTTTCCCTGTCATTCAGCATCAGTTCCCTAGGGTTCCTTATGACACAAATTAGTGGAGGAGGAAGACTTGGGAATAGGTATGTGGTCTCTGCCCCAGAGCTGTGTGTCCTTTAGGGGAACGCTAAAGAGCAGCAGCTGTTCCTGCCACACCAGCCACAGCTGATGCCAACAGGTCAGACATGTGCTGGGCTGCATTGGGCTGCTCTGCGGGGGCCATATTTAAGTGGTTATAGACATGCCTTCTAACAATTTTATTTAGTTTAATTTAGTGAAAAACTTAGCAAGCCCCTACTTTCTGGGTCCTATGAATACAGACGTGAACAAACTATCTCTCCTCTGAGGGAACCTGCAAACTACTAGGTTCACAGACCATGGTAAAGAAGCATTGACAATGCTTTGTATAAAGACTCAAAAATTTCATTCATCTCCTTTTGAGCAATAAATGCTAAATCATCTTTGCAAAATTTAGCATAATTATACTGTAGGTATAATTTTGCATTCTGCTTTTTTACCTTTAAATTTTTCTTATTTGTGTTTAATGCGAGTAGTGATTAGATTACATTCCTTTGAGCAGGTATTCTACAGTTTAACTGCTTCTTTCATGCACAGGGCCACCTCATGAAGTCTATGGGGAAGGCGAAGGTGGGGAGTGTAGCAGAGCAGTGATCTTGGTGCTGATGCTGTGGAAGAGCCAGTTCGGCCTGAGTGTACAGTAGAAGGCATCCTTCTTGACTTTTTCATGGAGCAGCAGCTGGAGAACGAAGAAAAAGATGGTCTGGGAAGTAGGAGAGCCCCAGTGGTAGTTTATATCTAGAAGCTTTATTTAGTTTGAAAAGTACTGGGACATTTCTCTTAATTTTCTGAGAAAGGACTTGTGCCATTAATGATGTCTGAGGTGAGTTGGGGCCATTGTAAGCTTCTGGCTGTTGGTGTAAATAGATGTTTAAGAACATCTGGTAAACCTGAGGGTGGAATTAGCACATATGACCTTCCTAGGTTTGTAGCAGCAGTAGCCTTCATAGTGGGAAGGCTGGCATTTCCAGAGTGTGCCACTGATTAAATAGAAAATGAGTAAGGAATAGGGTCAAGGAGAATGAATCCAACATTATTAGCTCTATATGTGGACTAATTAGAGAGAGGATGACTATTCCGTCCAATAGACTAGGATGGAGAAAAGCGGAGGAGTAGCAGTCAAATGATGTGGTTCCCAATCTCAACTTCTGTCCTTTTGTTGCTGGTAAAGCTTCCTGATGAACCTGCCGAGAGGCTTGGTTTCCTCACCTAAAAAATGGGGATAGGAAGCTGTGCTCATTTTGAAAGTTAAATGGAAGTGCCAGGGAAAGCTCTTTAGAGACTGCCTTCTGTTCCTCTACTGTGTTGTTATAGTTAGCATTAGCTTTTGGGACTTGACTGTCTCTCTTCCTTCATCCAGCATTGTCAGGATCATATTCCAAAGAGAAATTTAAACCCTACCTAAGTTCACCAGTACTCAGTTTGCCCAAAGGAAATGGGCCAGTGGAGCTGTGTAATGTTCTTTCTCTAGTTAGAAAGGAAGTGAAACCATAATTGTTTCAGTGGGAATTTTCCCTCTTCCCCACCTTATGAAAAGTGTATTCATATGTTTTATAAGACTCCCCTACAAGTCTAATTTGATGACAAGAATTGCCATTATTGCTAAATTTATTACATGTTCACCTCTTTTCCCTGAGTGGCTCATTATTGAGTCCTAGAAATGCAACTGTGTTTTTGTTCAGGAGGAGGTGTTGAGGGAGAACTTGGGGATGACTTTTAAATAAGAGAACTTTGTATTATATTTATCTGTCTGGAGGCAATAAATCTGTTTCAGCAGATTAAATACAGACTTCTTTATAAAGCCCTGTTTTCTCAAACCTCTTATCAGCAGCACTTGGCAGTAATCACACCTACGGAAACTTGTAATTTTCCTCAAGGAGGTGACACTGACAGAATTAAAAATGAAGGAGCCCCCCTGAAAAGCAAGTTCATTACAAATTAACAGTGGTCTTAGCAAAGCAGTGGGCTAAGGCGTGTCAAATAGCGATATGGATAAAGAAACCCAGCATTTTAAACTGTCAGAGCTGGGAGCAGGGCTAGCCTGAGAACAAATTAATCACATATTGTCAAGGCAAAGTTGCATCAAATTAACACATCGGATTCCAGCATATTAATGTTAGAATGCTTTCACCTGATTATTACTGCAAACCATTGCCACTCTTTGAATGCAAAGATATAATTAAATTGCTAAATAGAAAGTGCATATAATATCTCCACATGCATTTAGGATGCAAGAGCTGAAAAGTGCACATCCTAGGAAGTGACAGATTCTATTTGTAGGGGGAAAACTTTACTTTTTTTCCCCTTTTATTTACTTGAGAGTACTAGAGTATGAAATTAAAAAAGTTAGTTATGTTATTCATATCCTATGTAAGTTAAATGAAATACAGGTTTAATTTAACTGATTTGCTACAATGGCTATGAGTACATAATTACCTCTGCATTTTTCTGGAAGAGAAATGGGAAAATGTTGCACAATAGTCCTTAGCAGCACAATAGTCCCTGACCATTACACATAATCCTGGCATGGATTTGTCATCAGGAAGTGCTTTAGAGAAACTAGATTGGCCATTCTGACAACTGTCTTTTACATAAAAGGATTACTTTTTTGGCTCTGTTTAACCTAGTATGTGTGTTTTATTGTATTTTAAATGAGAATGTAGGCAGAAGCCCAGCTGTGGTTGACCTTTCGATCAAGGAGACAGCCCAGCAGGACAAACCTGCTTTTTAGTAGTTTTTACTTATCCCAAATTATAGTTAGGCCAGGGCTGCTGGCTTGCTGTCTCTATTCACATTCAGCCTTGCTGTCTCTTTCAGTCACACTTAGGTTTGATTATTCTCCCTGTCCTCTACCAAGCTCTGTTGGTCCTGTGGGATGTAATTGTCCATAAAACTCACCTTCTTTCATGATATCTCCTTCAGCAACCTACACATTCATAGACTTCCCTTTCCAGCTTTGGGAAAGAGCAGTCTTGCATTTATAGATGCTTACATAGCAGCTAAAGGGCTGGTGATCATAAAAAGGGGAATGGGTACTAGGAGCACCATGGGTTGACTTAGAACTTAGCAGGGAAGAATAACCTTGTTTCTTTCTTGGATGGGGTGATTAACTAGAGTATGTTGTTATGATGTTTTGAATGTCAGTGAAGCATCTAACTATTTTAGCAGAACCTTGCACAGTATTCTTGTAGGCAAGCTGGGGAAATGTTTGAGACTACATTGTGGTTGAGTGGACTTGCACCTGGCTGAGTGACTAGGCACAGAGTGGTTGTTACTGGATTCATGTCCAACTAGAGAGCTGTCTGTTGTGATAATACTGCAGGGCTCTGGTGTTCATTGCTGTCTAGGACTTGTGATGATAGGCTGGTCACATCTGTAGAAAGCAAAAATCTGGAAAGAATAGCAGGCATGTAGCTAAGAGTGGTAGTGCATGCCCGTAATTCTAGCGTTCTGGGAGGAGGATTGCAAGTTTGTGGCCAGCCTGAGCAACTCGGTGAGACCCTGTCTCAAAATAAAAAAATAAAAAGGGCTGGGAATGTAGCTCAGTGCATATACCTTGGGTTCAACCCCCAGTACTACCAAAAGGGGGGAAAAAAAGTATATTGTCATTTGTGTATGGGGTAGTGGTAGAAACAGAGAAGCGGAAAACAAAACTTAACCAGGTAGTACATGAAAAAAAAAAAAAAAAGTGTAGGATTATGGTTGATTGCAAGCAGAGCCAGATAATTGGAAGAAAAATTCACTATTTTTCAGATGCTTCTTGATTGCTGTATATACCATGAACCTGGCTAAAATGCTGAGGATACAATGGTGAGTGAGTGAGCCTGTCCCTAATCTAGTAGTATGTGTAATCTTGGAGGAGATCAAGAAGAATAAAATACTGCTGTGTAACAAATGCCATGAAAGGGAATGTGTAGTAGGCTGAGTTCCTTAGAAGAGGAGGACTGGCCTGGACGGGGGATGGGAAAGCATCAGGGGAGACACTTTGATGAATCCTAAGCCAGGCCTTTAAAGATGGGAGAGGCTTAGTGAGGCAGAGAAACACTGACGCAAAAATGTGAAAAATGATGAAAAGAGAGCTTGTGGTGAATTCTAGGGAAGAAAGTGGTGCAGTGTGCCTAGAACACAGGATGAGGGTAGGAGGGGTCAGAGAAGAAGATTATTCCAGAAGCGTTTTGACTTGCCCCTGATAATCATATTTGAAGCCAGGAATTGACATCTTAAAATTTGAAAAGGCACACTATAGCTCCAGTTAACAGAAATAGAGGTGTGTGTGTGTGTATGTGTGTGTGTATGTGTTTTCATGTGGGGAAGGGGATAGGGCGTTCCTGTAAGAGAGATGTTTATAACTGTGAACAGCCTGTATTCCAACAAAGGCCACCAGGAGGTGGTGGGACTGGGGACCAACCTGGGTGTATGAATTGGGGTATAGAGAATCTGTTCAGAAAAGAGAAGACCTAGGAAGAGCTGAGCATTGCCTAAAGATAGTAGAAGGGTTCTCAGGTAGAAGAGACTCTGTGTAGCTCTGCCAGGCTGGGCATAACAAAGGGAGTATTAAGATGATTAGTACTTTCCATGGTTAGAGGTCCAGTGCTGGCTGCTGTGGGAGGCAGTGTAGTAGAAAGAAGAGCTCTAGACTTGCACTGAAATAGCAGAGCTGCTGTACTACCTTGGGCCAAAGATATCCTTTTTCTGAGCCATTTAGCCTCAGCTGTGAAATAATAAACCACATAATATTGAAGGCCAGACATAGTGTGTTCCAAAGACCTAGAAAAGACCTGGAGGGATCTACCTGTTGGACAGTATAGAGTTTCTGCCTCAGAGTTTACTAGTTAGGTGTCGCAGATTCCTGGCTTTGATGCTCTGTTCCTAGCTTGTGGGGGAATCTAATTACATACAACTTACTGAGCTTCTGTCTCCTCAATTCTAAAATCAGGAGGTGGATTAGTTCTCTACAGTCCCTTCTGGCTTCAACAGTATATGACAGTTGCACGGGGAATTCTTAGCCAAGCACTTTCAGAGTTTTATTCCCACAACTTTCACAGGATCTATCCTCAAATAGGACAAAATCTTAAACTTTTATTTTGGTATAGGGCTAGGAAATTTTGCTATTTAAGAGTCAGGTAAAGTAAGTGTGCTAGCTGGGCCTTACCAGTGTGTCCTGGTTCTAGCAGTTTTGTTCCTCTGTGCAGGTAAAGCTTTCTGATCCCACTCCCTTCTGGCTTCACTGTTCCCATTTCTAAAATAGGGGAGATTAGATAGGGTCATCAATTTTTACAGTTCGGTATGTGTATGTTTGAGGGGAGAATGAATGTATTTTGTAAAAGCATATTAAATATTCTAATGTGTTAGGAAATGAAAGATTAATTTTTACAGAAAAGCTTCCAAAAAATAAAGCCTATAAAATTTGACAGGAATATGGAAAAGATATAAGACATTTTAATAGCACACATCATCTTCGGGGGACTGAAGTTTTTATAGTCATCAGAAGGGGTCATGGGCTAAAGATGGTCATGAAACACTGCATTAGTTTCTCCTCTTACTCTAATTTTCTGTGTTTCTGTAATGATAAAAATTTCACAGAAGACTTCCATGAGATGAGCTCTACTTAATTTCTCTTTTTATACATGGATTAGACTTAATGTTTTTATTTTTGCTTTTGATTTTCTAAATTGAATCCTGACACCACCACTTACTTGCAACCATGGACAAATCACTTAATTTCTCTAAGGCTTTATTAAAAAAAAAAAACCTGTAAAAGATATGTGATGATAATAGTATCTCTTTATAATATTGTATTAAGAATTAGAATAATTAAAATAAAGCTCTTACATAGTGGCTGACACATCATAAATGTTCTGTACATGCTAGTTTTTAGAAATTCAGAGATAAACATTAATCATGCTTCTCCCTGATTTGACTTTGGGGCATTGAGGGTTAGAGAAATCAGAAAATGGAATTAAACATGTCCACTTCATTATTGGTAAATCAGGTTCAAATCTGTAGCCAAAATCAGGTTAGGATGTAGTCCTAATCAGGCTTCCTTAGTTTCTTCTCTGAGTCTGGAACAGCAGTGTCTGGTAGAACTCTCTATGATGACAGAAGTGTTCTGTATCATTACTGTCTAGTGTGGTAGCCATTAGCCACATGTGACGTTTAAGTGCTTGAAATGTGACTAGTGTGACTATGGAATAGAGTTTTAAATGTTATTTAAAGTGATTTAAATTGTCAAATATGGCTGACTTATGGCTACTGTGTTGGATAGTGCAGGTCTAGACATTGGCATGACTCACGCAAGGAAAGATTGGATCTGCAGAGGCGACAGACTTACTAGAATTGCTTTCTCCTACCCTTTCCATGCCAGTATTAGGAGCAGAGAAAGCTGGACCTCCAGACCTTCTAGAAGGCTGGTCAGGGTCCTGATCCCAATGTGCTGAGCACACAGAAACAGTTGCTGAGTGCGCATTTCTGAGAGAGCCTGGAACAGGTGAGGCCGGGCCAGGTAACTCACTCTTTGTGGTACGAAGAGAAGGGTGGGGACCACTCTTGCTGGTGTTTCTAGAAAGGCAGAAAAGCCCTGTTTCATGGCTAAAGGTAGGAAACCTTGGAATAGAATAGTTCATTTTACAATATAGTGAGTAAATGTTGTGCATTCTTTTCAAAATCAAAGTTAAACTTAGAATCCTTAATAAGGACTTATTTATATTTTGCTTCATTTTAAACTTTAAATATGATCCCTACTTCTTCTTGTGTACATTTGGATGATCCAAGCATAGGGTGTTTTTTAGACAGAACAAAGACAGAAACTTAAAACTGCAATTAAAGTGTTTAGTGAGCCTCTGCTGTAAATTCAGTCAGCTTATTTTTGAGAAAATTCAGTTTTATCTCATGTCCTTTGGTAAGCTTATGGAAGGCTACCTGCTTATTTACAGTATTTTCCTTCTTCATCTTCTTTTCATCAGTGTTAATATTAGAGTGAGTCCTAGGTGGTGTAGCTGTTTCTAGAAAGGGGAGAGTTGATGTTTCATTTGAAACTTTCCCAAAAAGCATATGGCTTGTCTAAGTTACTTTCCTCTCATTGCTGAGACAAAATACCTGATGCCCAAAATTAAGAAAGGAAAGGTAAATTTAGCTCTCAGTTTGTGGAGGTTTCAGTCCATAATCAGCTGGCTCCAAGGCAGATTGATGTGGCAGAGGGGCAACCGTTCCTGGCGGCAGAAGACAGCAAAAGCAACAAGAGCAAAAGGGGAAAACAAGGCTCTTTCTGCCCCTTTTATTTTATCCAGACTGCTGGGATTAGGGTGGTGCCAATCCAATCAGTGGACCGATCCAGCCATCACCCAGCCTTAATCCCAGCACCCTTAATCCCAGCACTGCACTATGAATCAGTCACGAACTGTAGATTTATCTACCTCAGAAAAGCCAGCCCATGATGGCGTGAGGCTTTGGGGGGACACCAGACACAAACTATAACATTGCTTATGGGTTAACAATGTGTATAGTAATTGGTATAGTTTCACAGTGTGGCATATCCCGTTGTATATGAGTAATTAAATTAGAAATAACAGCATCTTAAAACCAAATCTTTCACTTTGGAATTTCCTTTTTTTTTCTATTCTTTTTTTATTAGTACATGTTTGCAGTCCATAATGTTTCTATTTCTTGTGTGTAGTTGGTACACATACATAACACATCTTAATTCCTTTTTTCATCTCTTTTCCCTCCCATTCCTCCCTGCTACTTCCATCTCTTGATCCTCTTCCCCTTTGAGAAAGATCTATCTCCCTACTTCCTATTATCTTTTATTTTGCTCTTTATTTATACTTTGGAATATAAGAGAATCCATGCAATATTTAAACTTGTGTATCTGACTTATTTCACTTAACATTATGGTCCCAAAGTGCATCCATTTTCTTACAAAAGACTCAAATTTGTCTTTCTTTATAGCAGAGTCGTACTCCACTGTGTGTAAATACCACATTTTCTTTATCCATTCATCTGTTGATGGACATATAGGCTGTTTCCAAGATTTAGCTGTTATGAATTGTTCTGCTATAAATGTGGGTATGTATGTATCACTATAAGATGATGCCTTTAACTCTTTCAGGAAGAGACCTAGAAGGGGAATAGCTGGGTTAAATGGGATTTCTAGTTTCAGTTTTTGAGGAATCTCCACACTAATTTCCATAGTGGTTGTACTAGTTTACCTTCCCACCAATAATGTAGAAGGCTTCCTTCTTTCCACAGCCTTGTCAGCATTTGTTATTATTTGATTTCTTTATTATGGCCATTTCTGGGATAAGATGGAATCTCAGTGTTTTAATTTGCATTTTTCTAATTGCCAGTGATGCTGAGCATGTTTTCATGTATTTATTGGCCATTTGTACTTCTGAGAAGTGTCTATTCATTTCATCTGCTCATTTTTTGATTGGGTCTTTTATTTTGAGGGGTTAATTTTTTTTTTTTTTTTTAGTTCTTTATGTATTCTAGATGTGAGTACTCTATCTGAGGAATGACTGGCAAATTTGTTTTCCTATTCTGTAGGTTGTCTCTTTACTCTGTTAGTTGTTGCTTTGTTGTTGTGGTTGTGCAGAAATTTTAAAAATTGAATTGATCCCATTAATTGATTCTTGGTACTGTTTCCTATGCAAGTGGGTTTCTGTTCAGAAAGTCCTCACCTACACCTGTGACTTCAACAGTTTTACCTGTTTTGTCTTCCAGCAGGTTGTTTGTGTATTAACATTCAATTCTTTGATCTATTTTGATTTTAGTTCAGTACATGGAGAGAGGTATGTGTCTAGGGTCAATCTTCTGCATGTAGATAGCTTGTTTTCCTAACACCATTTACTACAGAGGCTATCTTTCCTCCAGTCACTTTGGAATTTTCTTGAAGTTATAGTCACATGTGCAGTCTTCCTCCCTTTTAAAAATAAATAATACTTAACACTTTTAAACTTTTCAGTTTTATACTTTTTCATCAAGTATATTCAGACTGTTAAATAGTGGCCTTAAAGACACATATGTAGTTATGGGGTGTGAACAGTTGTTTTAATGGTATAGTAAGGATGTAGCATATCTAAAGTAGCCTTCAATTAATTAGAAAAGGCTGTTTAGGGCCAGTGAGATGGCTCAGCGGCATACGCGCCTGCCTGGCAAGCGCGAGGTCCTGAGTTCGACTCCCAGATCCCACATATGAAAAAAGGGCCGGTGATATCGCTCAGCGGCATGGGCGCCTGCTGGCGAGCGAGGTCCTGAGGTCGACCCCCAGTACCCACAAAAAAAAAAAGAAAAAAAGAAAAGGCTGTTTAAGCTACGTGTATAATAATTTTAATTAAAGCATCTTTACTAAAATTTTATCTTCGTTATATTTTATTTGGTTCCTTTGAAACATCGTTGAAAATATTCTTTTCATTGTCATTACTGTTGTTGTTGTACCGGGGAATGAGTCCATTCATGGCCTTGTATATGCTGGACAAGCACCGCCATTGAGCTACATCCCCAGCTCTTGAAAGTAGTTGACTTGGAATGATAAAACATTAATTAAGCATTTACTGTGTGTCAGGCACTGTGCTAAATATTTCATATACTTGATCTCATTTAATCCTCTCAACAACCTGTGAGATAGATAGTATTACTGGCTTACAGATGGAGAAACTTCCCTGGACCTCGGTTTTCTCTGCTTTATATTGAGGTTAGTAATATTACCTACTTTAGTGTATCATTGAAGGTTATATGAGATAGTACATGCCCATCTTGAGTGAGCACACAATAAATGATAGTGCTGTTGTTCTTATTTTGGGTTTCATGTTTTAAGCCGGGACTCGAACTCAGGACCTCGTGCTTGCCAGGCAGAGGCCTGTGCCGCTGAGCTGTATCTCCAGCAGTAATGTACTTTTATAGTTCAAAAATATAAAAAGAAATTAAGCAGTTAAAAGTCTCTTGTTGTCTCCTGTCCCCTGTTTAACTAGTCTTGACTCACACTCATTTCACTTGTTCGTATACCTTTGAGTGTTCATATGAATATGTATTGAATATACAGAGATTCTTATTTTCCTCCCCCTTGATACAAAGTGTACATAGTTTGAGGGGAGATGCTGCCGAGATTGAACTCAGGGTCTTGTGCTTGAAAATAAGCACATCCTCTACCACTGACCTACATTCCCAGCCCCACATAGCATACTTTTAACACTGTCCTAGAGTTTGCTTATATTTACCTAACAAAGTAACTGGAAAATCTGTACATGTAGTGCCCAGAAAATGTCTCATTCCTTCACATAGCTGTGTAGTATTCCATTGTTGGAAAGTACTACAATTTATTTAACCAGGTCCCTATTGATTAAGGCTTGAGTTTGCTATTACAAACAATGCTGTAGTTTGTAATCTTGTACATATGGCATTTTGCACATGTACAATCATAAATGTAGGATAAATTCCAAGAAGCAGAATTACTGGGTCAAAGGGAATATGCATTTGTAATTTTTGTAAGTATTGCCAAATTGCCCTCCATAGGGATTGTGCCAATTATACTCCTACCAGCAATGTGTGAGAGTGCCTGTTTCTTTCTCCACAGCTTTGCCACAGAATTTATCAAACTCTTGGATTTTTGCCAATCTAATAGATGGAAAATGAATCTGTGTAATTTTAATTTGCATTTCTCTTATGAGTGAGATTGGCCTTCTTTACATTTAAGAACCTGTAGTTTTGTGAAATGCCCAGATATATTGGATTCTTGATCTTTTTCTTACTTTCGAGGTGTTCTTTGTATATTAGGAAGCTTAGTAAGTTTATCTGTGCCTTGACTTTGATCATAGATTTATTTTTGTTTGATTATGCACTATTTTTTAATGTAATAAAATTTATAATTTTTTTCCTCTGTAGCTTTTAGATTTTGAATCCATTACTGTGGACAAGATTTTTCAAATGTCCTTTGGGCCGGTGAGATGGCTCAGTGGCTTAAGCGCCTGCCCGGCAAGCGCGAGGACCCGAGTTCAATTCCTGGAACCCACATACGAAAAAGGGGCCGGTGATATCGCTCAGCGGCACGGGCACCTGCTGGCGCGTGAGGTCCTGAGGTCGACCCCCCGGTACCCACAAAAAAAAAAAGAAAATGTCCTTCACAGTTCTTAAGTTTATTCCTAGGTATTTGTAGTTGTCGCTATTGTAAATAGGGTCTTATATTCTGTTTTTGTTTTGTTTTGTTTTGTTTTGTTTTTGGTACCAAGAATCGAACTCAGGACTCGCATTTGCCAGGCAGGCACTGTGCCACTGAGCTATATCCCTGGCCTGGGTCTTATATTCTTTTATGTTTCTGATTATACAGCATGAAGGCTGCTGATTTTGGTATAATTTTATATCCTTCATATTGCCAAATTATCTGTAGTAGTTTTTCATTTGTTCTTTGAAGATTTCCTATGTGGTATACAAGAATATTGTTAACATGCAGTAATGTACAGAATAAAACAGTAACTGTTTTGTGTCCTTTATTTCCTTTTTTTTTGTTGGTGGGTACCGGGGGTCAAACTCAGGACCTCGCACACCAGCAGGCGCCCATGCCGCTGAGCGATATCACCAGCCCTTTTTTTGTATGTGGGTACCGGGAGTCGAACTCAGGACTTTGCGCTTGCCAGGCAGGCGCTTATGCTGCTGAGCTATCTCACCAGCCCCCTTATTTCCATTTTTAAACTTCTGTCTACTGTCTTTTGTCTAGTGTTGTTGTTGGCTGTTAATGCTACCACCAATACCATCATACTTGGCATCGAGCTAAAAGTTGGCATTAAGTAAATGTTAATCTTCAAGTTACTAGATGTAGATATCTCTAAAATGTAGCTAGCCACTGTTTATGCCAAGCAGAGACTATTTATTAAGACAAATTTTAATGAGTACAGTAAGGGAGGGCATAGATGAAAATATCTGAATTCTTCCAAGTGACCCTTTTCTGCAACACTTACACAAGCATGTCTTAAATGTTTGTTGTTGCTTTTGCCATCATTGAAAAATATCGTTTTAGGTGTGTATTTTGAGTGCCTGGGGCTTTTCTGCCTTTGAAATCACTTGGTATTCTTTTTGTTTACTCTGAAAAAATATTCATGCTTACAATACACCATAAGATTGTATCTCTGTGTTCTACCAGCAATAATCTTAAAATTTTTTTAAACGGAGACCAACATTTAAATAAGCACCTGACATCAGTTTAAGGTTTTCCAGAACTTCAACTAAACTTAGTAGGGGTTTGGGATTTTTCTTTTTCTCCCAACTTATTTTCCTTGATTCATAATCACTGCCATAATAGGTTACTTCTAACATTTGGCCTTTTGTGCCTTAAGACTGTTTTTGATTTGTAAACTAGAGAGGTCATGAAGAACGTGAAGGAAGAGAGAGAGAGAATGAAGAGAAATCGTTAAGGGTGTTGGTAGCACTTACTGCATTTCTCCCTCTCTAAGTCCTTATAGGACATGATCAGTTGCTTGAGTGTAGTGGGGTATTTTTTCCTCTCTGCAAGAGCTGGAAGGGTTGTAAGGCTTCTCATTCAACAGTCAAGTAAGGAAATGGGTTCACTTGTAAATATTTTTGTTTTAAAATTAAAAATTAAATATTGCATATATATAGAAAAACATATAAAAATATACACAAGGTATAAATAGTTGTTCAGTAATCCCTCATGTACCCATCACCACCTGGGGAGGAACAGCATTCGCAGGTCCCTCCTGTTCACAGAAGTGTCTTCACTTCCCTTGCTGCTTATAATTTTATGCCAGATATTTATATCCTTGAACAAGGTCCTTTGACTTTTACCTAAAGGGAATTATGATTTGGATATTCTTCTTTTTTTTCTCTCAATGTTGATGCCTATAGCTGTAGCTAATTTATTTTAATGAATGGAGAGACTATTACATGAGTATATTGCAATTTATTTATCCATTCTGCTGTTGATAGACATTTGGGTTGTTTACACTTATTATATATAATGCTATTTATAAAAATTTTACCTATGTAAGAATTACCCCAAGGCAGGCCGGGGATATAGCTCAGTGGCACAGCGCCTGCCTGGCAAGTGTGAGGTCCTGAGTTTGATTCCTGGTACCAAAAGAAAAAGAATTATCCCAAGGCAGAGGCTTACATTTTGGGCTATGACTCACATATGTTAAGAAATGCATTTTATATCACAACCCAGTACACACACATAAGTACATACGTACACATGGAAAACAAAATTCTCTTGAAAGAGTATCCTTACTAAGTGCAAATGCACTCTGGTATTTTTTATTGTAATCAGTTCTGGCTTATTTTAAAATGTTAATCAAAATTGGCTAAATTGATTTCCTAACCCTGAGGACCATGCTTTGAAAAACGGTCAGGATACGTATGGATGTGTAATTACAGGATCATAAGATATGTATGGAATTGGGCCGGTGAGATAGCTCAGCGGCATAAGCGCCTGCTTGGCAAGCGTGAGGTCCTGAGTTCAACTCCCGGTACCCACATACAAAAAAAATAGGGCTGGTGATATCGCTCAGCGGCATGGGTGCCTGCTGGCACACGAGGTCCTGAGTTCAACCCCTGGTACCCACAAAAAAAAAAAAAAAAAAAGATATGTGCAGATTCAATAGATAATGCCAAATTGTTGTCCACAGCAGTTATTCCCACTTATGCTCCCTCCAGCAATGTGGTACTCATCCTATCACACTTCATTTTTTTGAGTGTAGTGGGTATGAAATTGTATCTCATCGTGATTTTTTTTGTGTTTTTTTTTTTTTTTGAGACAGTGTCTCGCTAGGTAGTCCAGGCTGGCCTTGAACTCACCCAGGCTGCTCTCAAACTCGCAGAGATCCTCCTGCCTCAGACTCCCAAGTGCTGGGATTACAGGCATGTGCCACTGTGCCCAGTTCATTGTGATTTTAATTTGTCTTTCTCAGCACCTTGTGCATCATAGGCAAGCACTCTACCACTGAGTTACATACCCAGTTCTCCTGTTCAAATCGTTCGCCCATTTTTTGTGTCATTTTTTTACTGATTTCCTGAAAAATTCTTAAATATATTTTGGATACTAACCATTTTTATATTTTTGTGGTAGATGTTCCTAGTTCGTGGTTTGTCTTCATTCCCTTCCTGGTGGTTTTGATGGGCAGAAATTCTTATTTTTAAGATGTTGAGGGCTGGTGAGATGGCTCAGCGGCGTAAGCGCCTGCCTTGCAAGCGCAAGGGCCCAAGTTCGACTCCCAGATCCCACATACGGAAAAGGGGCCGGTGATATCGCTCAGCGGCACGGGTGCCTGTTGGCGCGCGAGGTCCTGAGGTCGACCCCCCAGTACCCACAAAAAAAAAAAAAAAGATGTTGAGTTTCTCAGTCTTTATTCTCTCATTTCTTTCTCTCTCTGTGTCTCTCTCCTGCTGGGGAATCGAACCCAGGGCCATCTACATACTGGGCAAATGCTGTACCACTGAGCTACATCATCAGCCTGTTTATTGGTCTTCTGCTTCATTATTCATACTCTTGCTGTCTTAAGAAATCCTTCCCAACCCCAAGATGATAAAGTTATTCTTCTATATTGTGTTTAATGGTTTATATGTAAATAATTAATACACTCAGAATTGATCTTTTTCCATGTGTGGTATGAGATAGAGCGCCAATTTCAGATTTTTTTTTTCTGTTTGATTGAACTATTTTCTGAATATTACTTACTCTCACTTTTTCCTGCTGTTTTTTTGGTGCCATCTCAGTCATATATCAGATTTTCTTGTGTGTTTACTACTGTTTCTAGACTCTTCTGTTCTAGTGCTTTTCCTGGGCTAATATCATATTACTTTAATTATTTCAGCCTTAAAATAATTTTTAATATCTGATAAATTATGCCTTCCCAACCTTTTTTTTTATTCACAGGTGTCTTGTGTATTCTTAACCTGTTGCCCTTCCATATAAATTTTTGAAATCACTTGTCAAGTTTTTTAAAAATCTCTATTGAGGTTTTGATTAGAATTGGATTCAATCTGTAGATTGGTTTGGGAAATCGACATCTTTACCATTTTGAACGTGATACATCTTTCCATTTATTAAGTAATATATGATGTCTTTCATAAAATTTTATGATTTTTCTCCATGGAAGTCGTATCTTTTGTTTGACTGATTCATATATACTTGGTGGTTCTTTTAATTCTGTTCTCAGTATCTTTTAATTCATGGTGTCCAATGTACAGAAAGGCAATTGATTTTTCTACCTTGATTTAATTTCAACAACTTTTTAGCTCTTTTTAATTCTGTCAATATATTCCTTTTTATGTTTTCTAAGGATTCAGTCATTTATAAATAATGATAGTTTTATTTTTTCCCAATCCTTATGCTTTTGGTTTTTTTCTTCGCTTTATAGAACTGGCCAAGACCTGCAGTGCCAAGTTGAAAACAAATAGCCTTGTCTTCTTCCTGAGGCTGAAGGAAATGTTTTCAGTATTTCACCATTAACTATGATGCTTGCTGCTTTGGTAGGTGGCATGTGTTGGGTGAAGAAAGATCTTTTCAGTTCCTAGTTTGCCAAGATAATGATTACTTTTTAAATCACAAGGAAATGTTGAGTATATTGAGTGCTTTTCTGGATTTTGGTAGACTACCATATGGTTTTTCTTTTTCAGTCTCTTAATTGATTAATTACACTAATTTATTTTCTTGTGTTAAACCAGTCTTGCAATTGATTGGACACATAAACTCAACTTTTGGTTATTAAATATCCTAGTTTTTATATATTGCTGGCTTGTTTTATTATTTTCTTTAGTATTTTTGTATCTGGTTCACAAGTAAATTTCATGTTCTATCTTCAGCCCTCAGGCTTAAATATGGAGGTTTTGCTTGCCTCAGAAAGTGATATAGAAATTGTTTTATTTTGTTTTCAGTACTATTAAATAATATGAGTAATATTAGCATTATCCTTTTTTTTGAAGGCTTGGTAGAACTTGTTAGTAAAACTGTTGTTGTCACAGATGTGGTCCCCGGGAAGTAGACTTAGACATGAAGATGAGCATGTAGGAAACTTGTCAGGGAGTGCTTTTGTCTCAGTCATTTTCCTTGTCACTGGGACTCATCACCTGCAACCTAAAGGAGGAGAGGTTTATTTTGGCTCATGTTTTTAATCCATAGTTGGCTGGCTCCAAGGCAGGAGGGCATGACAGAAGGGCCTGGGTGGAGAAAAACTGCTTGCATCATAGCAGTCAGGAAGCAGAGGTGAAGGGAGGAGCAGGAAGGAGAGATACACCCTTCCAGGTCACACCCCTAGTGATTGACCTGCCTCTTCTTACCAGGCCCCACCTTCCACAAGTCCCACCTGTGAGCACATGGAGCTCCTGGGGGACATCTCAGATCTCAACCATAATAGCTTTCTAGGTCAGCATCTTTGAGGTGAAAGGAAGAAAACAGGATTGCCTCTGACCTCTCTTTGGATGTTAGCTACCCTGAGGAGGAGGTGTGACTTTGAGCAAGGTGGTTCCATCAGTCAATGCAATTCCAGGAAAGAAGAAGCACCTAATAGCCATCAGCCAACAGTCTTTCCAGAATGAGGGTCATATGCCCTAAATTCCTGAAAAGGAAGTCTTGGTGGTTGTCTTAGTTACATTCTCATTGCTGAGACAAAATAACTGGCACCCACAAGTTAGAGGAGGAGAGGTTTATTTTGACTCATAGTTCAGAGGCTCAGTCCATAGTTAGCTGGTCCCAAGGCAGGCCAGCATGGCAGATGAGGAACAGTTCATGGCATGGCAGGTAGGAAGCAGGGCCAAGATCAAGGGAGGAGAAAGGATACGTAATATTCTAGGTCTTGCCCACAGTGACCCACCTCTTCCACCAGGTTTCACCTCCCCACATCACACCCAGCTGTAAACCCACAGTGGACTAATGCGGTATCACACACCCATGATCCAGTCATCTCCAAAAAGCCCCAGTATTATGAGCACAGGAGGCTTTGTGGGGACATCTAGATATAAGCCTAGCAGTGGTCTAGGTAGTAAGTGTGCCAATCCTCCCTTAGTGCTGCTTTAGTATGCTTACTTCATGTAAGTTTTAGGACCATACCCAAAGAGGATTGGGTCTCTTTTCTTTACTGAAATGCATACAAAGAGGAATAATAGGGCCAGTGATACAGCTCAGCGGCGTAAGTGCCTGCCTGGCAAGCGCGAGGTCCTCAGTTCAACTCCCGGTACCCGCATATAAAAAAGAAGAAGAAGAAGAATAGTGTGAATGCATTTTCCATTTCTGTGGCTACTCTTGAGGTTATGGCTGATATTTGTCTTTCTCTTCCAAGTATCTGTGTTAGTCCCTTTGCCCTTGGTCAGCACCTGTGGTGGTCCAGGAGGCTTATATGATAAGAGGACCCAGAGTCTTTTCCCTGAGAGTCCAGGGCCCGGTTTACTGTTCTCGGGCTGTGGCTGCATCATTTATACATTTAACATCAAAATTGGGTGAAAGGGTAATAAGAAACACGCAGAGGCTCTTCTGGCCAGATGTGTTCTTTCCTGCCTCCATTTCGTAACAGGAGCCCTGTGTTCTCCTTATGAAAGTCCATCACTCTTGTCAGGATAGTGATGTCTCCTCTTCCTTGATATCCCTCAGCACAAGCAGCCTGGGCAGCAGCCATAGTTTTAACATTTAGTGTTGCTCTTGCTCTGCTGTGTGTCTCCTGCTGGAAACAGGAATCAGGCTCCTTCCAAATCAGGGATAGAAAGTATAAATTCCTCAAGTGGATCACTGTAAGTAATGGTGAGTGGGGTTATTCCTGCTTTTCCCTTTTGGTTCCTAGAACTTTGTATTTCACCTGTTAGGGACTTGATACCATATAATCATTGTTAATTTTGAGTATACATATTGTGCCCTGAAGGTGACATTGCAGCCTCACAGGGTGTTGTCTCTAAGCTAGTGCTTCATCTTTACCTTGAACAGGTTATTTACTCATTCATTGGACTCATCTGTTAGGTGGAATGGTGTGTGATATGACCAGAGGATCCTGTGATTTTATCCTCCTCTCATGCCTCCTTTGCAGTAAGGTGGGTTCCTCAGAGTGGGGCAGTATTATGTAGGCTGCCGTCTTGGGACGGCATGGGACACTCTGAGACGGTAGTTTTGGCTGAGGCATCACTGGCATAAAAGGTAGACCCATACTTGAATATATGTTGATCTCTGCCAGAATCCCTGTCCAGGAAGAAGGCCATCAACTTGCTATCAATGGCTGGTTGGTCTCCTTAAGCGATGATGCCATGTAGAGGAGCTCAGCACTGTTCTCTGTTGCTAGGAAGGTGGTTTTTTGACAGTGGGCAGTACAGTATTTGTCTTGATAAGTGAGAAACCATGCTATTGAGTCTATATATAGCTTCCATCACTGTCACCATGGCTACTTCATTCATATGCCTGCATGCCAGCATTAGGGAAGCCAGTGAAGAGGCTAGCTGAAGATAAATGAAGCCTGTGTTGGGAGTCTCCATGACCACCTCTTAGTTCACCGATTTGCTAAGAGAACTCAGCACACAGGAAATAGTTATACTTAAGAGTCTGATTTATAACAATGGAAGAATGCAAATACAGTCAACAAAGGGAAAAGGTACATGGGGCAAAGTACAGAGGAAACCCAACTGGTGATAGTGGGAAGACAGGTAGTCTTCTCTAGCTGGTAGTCAGATTGAGAAGCCTTAGGGCTAGTTTACTGTCATGTAAATGTATAAATTGGAGATATATAAATATCTCAGCTTTGGTGTATATTGTAGATAGGCTGTCCCATATATCCAGATCCCAAAGATAACTGATGCTTAGTGTCACTTTGTTTGGCAGATATCATCGTGAGGGCAAAAGTTATGTTCTTTTTTCCTATCTAGAGTCCCCTTTTCACTTAATTTTAAGGCTTTTATGACTTTCTTAAAAATTTGTGACTCTGTTGAATCAGGTTAAATCAGTACTTTTATATTCTGTCAAATTTTTTAGTTATTTTCTTTTCCCTTTTGAGACAGAGTCTAAGTTGCCCAGGTTGGGCTTGAACTTGTGGTTCTCCTGCCTCAGCTTCCCAGGTAGTTGGGATTACAAGCATCCACCACCATGCTCAGCTGTATGGAAAACATTTTTAGTGTGTTGTTTTAAATGCTGTAGGAGGAACATACTATACTATAGGAGGAAGAAAGAATTCATGCTTTAAGGCATCAGGGCTCCTGAGTTCATGAAAAATGTTGATTGAAAACATAAGCATCTTTCAGATTAGAGCTTTTCCCTTTGAGAAGCTTTTATAAGTATATTGGTTTTGGAGAGAATTGTAATCAAGTTATGATTGTGATCTTTTGAGTCAGTCATATCTAGGTTTCCATGTACATTCTCTGACTAGCTGTATAATCAGCTTCCTCCCTCGCTTCCGGTCTTACACATGCGAGGCAGGCACTCCACCCCTGAGCTGCATTCTCAGCTCAGTGTCCTTAATTTCTTACCAGCTTAGTTGTCTGTGAAAAGTTTGTGAGGGCTGCTTTGCAGATCTATGTACAGTATAGAGATAGGTCATATGTACAGTGCTGAATCCAGTGCCTGACAGAGTAGATGATGGCTGTTTTTAATTCTAGACATCTTCTTTCCAGAAGTGTTCACAGTCCTAATACAGATGTTAATGCGAAACATCTCGTGTTATACACATAGTAGTATAAAATTGAACGTATTTGGGAGAAACTATCAATAAGAGAAAAACAAGAAAGGTACTACAGAGTCAGAAGATGAGGAAAATACTGTATGAAGCTTGGCCAAAGAAGGCTGTTTGCCTCCCCTCAACTTTCTAAGAGTGGGATTTCTTAAGGCTCTTTGCAACTCTGTCCTTTTTGTGTTCATTAGTTGAGGAGCATCTACATCCCTATCTCTGGGTTTAAAGGCCTTTCTACTTCCTGTGGCCCAAGGGAGCTGCCTAGACTACTTCAGAGGAAGGAAGCATCTTCCCTTCTGGAAGCACCTCAAGGATAGTTAGGAATTTTCATCCTCACCAGTTCAAAAAACAGTAACCATTTAGGATCCCCAAACGATTGCTGGAAGTAAGTACTTCATTAGAAAAGAGAGGTGTTTGCATTCTTAGTAGACAAATTTCTAATCCACAGAAATGTAGACGTACTTTACACTGTAGCATCAGTTTTTATCCTGTAACACGAAACATTTAAATGTTTTCCCTCTTCCCCTTGATGTGACCCAATCTAATTCTCTAACTTTTTGGGTAGGCTCCTCTGTCACTGTAGGGCATCCTGTCTGAAATAAGAAATTGTCACCCACTTACACCTTACCTTTTGCTCTGTATTTTTTTTGCATGTACAAGGATGAGAAGTACATCTTTTTCATTGTCTTTGTGTTTTTCTCTTGGTACTACTATTGTCACTTTGGTTTTTTAGTGAAGGAAATTGACTTATTTGAAACGTTTGTCTTAAACCTCTATGGAAATACCAGTTTACGGGAAGGTTAAGGCTGTTCGTTCAGGCTCCTCTCAGAGTCTCGGCTGCAATTGTCGCAAAGGAAACCCCAGGGAAGCCCTTGAGCAGGGCTGCGGAAGAGCAGTGGCTGCGCAGAAGACCGTGCTCCAGACGCTTTATCCGGTGCTGTCTGGAGAGCACAAATAATGGTGCGTGCAGGCAGAAATGCTGACATCGCCACTTTCCCAATTTAGCACAAACATCTTTATCTTTGGTAGATTTGGTGCCATAGACACAGCCCAAGAAGTCGCATTAAATGCAAGTCTGACTGCCTTTAGAATATTGACTTGGAGGGATTTACTTGACTTGAATTCTCTCTCTCTGTCTCTCTTTCTCTCTTTCTCCCTCCCTCTCACTCCCTCCCTCTCCCTGTCCCTCTGCCTCTCTCCCTTCCTCTCCGTCCCCCCCCCCGTGTGTGTGTGTGTGTGTGTGTGTGTCCGTCCGTCCCAGGGGCACTGTACCACTGAACTGCATCCCTACCTTTTCTGTATTTTATTTTGCAAGGTCTCGCTAAGTTGCCTGTGCCGAACTCGAACTTGCGATCCTCCTGCCTCTGGCTTTGTCAGTGCTGGGACTGCAGGTGTGTGCCCCCATGCCGAGTGGTTGTGTAACATCCACTGTCCGCGCCATTCCCCTCTCTGTGATGGCTTCTTCATTGTACACATCAGAGGATTCAGGAAGTAAAAGATATAAACACAAATAGATAAATGGGGAAAAAAAAAAATGAACCAACGAAAAGCTTTCCTGGCTTTGTCACATAGTGAAAAGGCTTAGCTATCAAGTAATGGTAATACTGCAGCTATCTGATTACAACTTCAGGATTTTTCCTGGAAACTTTGAAGCATGTCTGATATTTTCCATTAGTAACACTATGACATGGGAGGAATCCAGTAAAACTGTGGAGTGCAATGGTGGCAGGACAGCTTTTGAGTGCATTGTCCTGGTCTCTGACAGTATAAAATACCCTCCCTGTTGGTGCTTGCTGGCCCACTGGCATATCCAGGCTTTAGAAGGTCCAGATGTTGAGTTATAAATTATTTGCTATTTGTCTCTACAGACAGTGTTTTATTAACTGGAAATAAGTAGCTTTGTATTATAGGGAGGCAGTTTTAAGTGATGGGCAAGAACTCAGGCTCTGGAGTTAGACAGCCCTAGGTTGGCATCCCATCTTCACCAGCGTTGTGACCTTGAGGAGGTTCCTTCATTTCTACAAGCTTCCTTGTAAAATGGGAACAGTGGTTGAGTTTACCATGTAGAGTTATTTTGAGATTATAGAATCTGATAATATAAAGCTGGTATTATAGATGTAGAATATGTGGGATGGTGTCTGACCTAAAGTAAGTCTTTAATAAATATCAGCTGGTATATTATTGGAATTAAGAGCCTGTCTTAAAAAAACACCTACTATATTTTGGTTTGCTTCCTTTTATAGAAGTGGAATTCATTCTGTTTTGGGGAGTTTTTCATCATTTCTCTGACTCATAATGTGTATTGTCTTGGTCATATAATATTACCATGTGACATTGCAATTTTGCAGGTTATAATGGTTGAATACCAGCAGTTTCATGTGATTCAGCTTAACAGAAGTTGTTTGTTGACTGTATGCTAGAGTGTCTGCTATGCTCTTTCATTAATTCTTCCCAGCTTCTTTGTAAAGTAGTTAACATAACCCCCTTTGGGGGTTGGGGAACTGAAGCTTAGAAAGTTGAACAGATTTGCCAGAGGTTGCACAACTAGTAAATGTAGAAGCTGGAATTCAAACTGAGGTCTTTTGAATCCAGAGCCCATTCATTTTCTTTCCCAATTCTGCCATGTGCTGAGTCTTAGAACCAGTCCTCAGCTCTACACAGAGCTAGAGAAGCTACACTCTCTTCTTGGTTGCAGGTGATTTGGGCTTCCCCAGTACTGCAGACTCCGTGTTCTGCTCTGTGTTCATGTACTTGTTGTGCTTTTGTCCCTTCATATTTGGAACACAGCATCTGCAGTGTTGGCTATAGTGTCCTTGACTCTTTCAAAAAGGCCATATTAACAGTGAGAACAAAGAACCTAGGCTCTGCTTTCAACCCAGGTTTCATGCAGTTTCTCATGGCCACCGTTTTTGAGCACTCACTCTGCAAGCAGTGTGCTAGGACAGCATCTCAGTTCCTCTATAATTATTGTGGGTAAGTAGAATCCTTTATAGGGGAAGAAACTGAAGTTAAGTAAATCACGTGATTTAGCTAAAGGCGTAAGACCCTTCAAAGCTTAACCTGTTTCAGGGTCTAGGTCTTTTCAACTGTACCCCATTCCTACCTTTCATTCTAAGAAATGTTCTTAAAGATGGAAAATGATGACAGCTCTTTCCACATAATCTGTAGAGTATTTTGGTGCAGTCCCTACAGAATTTTCCCTTTTCCTTACTCCTTTCTTTTATTTTCCTCCTTCTCTGTCTCCTCTCTTCCATTGCCCCTTTCATTCCCACTCCCTCCTTCCTTCTTCCCTCTATTCCTTCCTTTCTTCCTACTTTCCTTCCTTCCTAATGAAATTTAAAAGATAAGGAAACCACTTAATATATTCTCTGAAGGAAATTGGGTTCTTGAGATATTCCCATTTGATTTTCTTTTCCTGGTACTAAATATTATTTCTCAGCTTAATTTGCTTTCAGAAGAATTACCATCTTTTAAAATATGCTGCTAAAACAAGTTAGGTTGAATTTCTGTTAGTTTCAAAAAGAGTGACCTTCTCAGTCTTCGAATGGAATCCTTTAAATAATAGGATTTGGAAATAATTGCTTAGTATCGTAATTTAAGATAATGTCATAGCTTGTTTTGAGTTCTAAGAAAAGCCTGTTTGACCCATACTCTACTCATCTCTAAAGCAACTAACTTCCTTATTCATTCCATGAACTGTGTTGGTGAAGCCTCTTGTGTTTGCAGCTGGAGGTTGCACTTCATTCCTTTGTTGTTCCATTGTTTCCTTTAGGGTGAGGGAGAATGATTAAGGAGAACATCTTTTCTGAGCAGCTGGAGCCAAATTCCAGCTGACTACAGCACCTGCAAAGATGGCACCTCTGCCTCTGGGTGGCAGGGTGGGATGCCAGCCATGGAGCCCACAATAATGGGCTCCAAAGTGCAGGGACGAGGCTGTGCTGCACCACTCCTGCCCTTCTGTGAGCTTCAGATGGCAGTAATACCAGTGAATGCAATGTGTCTGTTTTAGACTAATTAGAGGGATGATTTGTGAAATGGTGGCTATTTATTTAATTAATCACCAGCACAAAGCCATAAAACCCATATTTTAAAAATCCCTGTTAGTTTGCCATGTGGTTAATAGATTGAGGCACATTAAAAAAGTGACACAGTGATGTATTAAAAATGTTCCACCTAAGGTTCCTTCAGGAAGGAACGGAAACTGTCTGCTTTCAAATACTGAACTATAACCTGCCAGGATTTGACCCGTCTGAGGCTTTAATATTTGTAAAGGTATTTATCTTCTGAATAGCATCTTCATTAGGACATCTCCTCTTGGAATAGTCTACAGAAATTTTTGGAGAATAGTTAAAAATTGTGATTAATTTTATTACAGTTTCCCTTTAATGATTAGGAACTATAATTTCCCATTAAATTATACCATGTTTACCAAGCATAGCAGTATCCCTTATAATATAGGTTATTCTTTTCTATTTGTGAATAAGGGAGTCATTTAATTAAATAATGAATGCAATATGATTTTTGTTGCAGCTGTCAGAATTGCATTTTGTTCTGCTCTGGTATTATTTTTTTCCAAATGGGAACAAGGATAATTGCTATATTTTCTCAGTCTCAGCACAGGTGAATTGTCATTTTTGGCTAGTAGGAATAAAAATTGAATTGACTCGTTCAAGAGATGACACTGCCATTAAAAGTGAGAAAAAATGGTTTAGATTGTAACAAACGATGGTGGTTTTTTACACACACAAAGTTCCAGTCGAATTTCAGTATGTATAAGCAAGTGTATTCACTTGCATCTTACACTTTAAGTATTATTTGAAGCTACCTTTGATGTGTGTGTGGTGTGACTCACTCTTTATGAACAAAAAATTACTGAAATGGTCAGTTTTCTTGCTAAGCAAGTTTATATAATGAAATATTTTCCAGAAAATTTTAAGGTCATGTACGAAAATGCGTTGCTCAGGTGGATGCTTGTAAGGAAATTGTCCAGCTCTTAGGCTTATGTTTGTCTGCCGTGTTGCATAATTACCTGCTCTGTTAGAAGGGGAGCTGGAATAAAACATGAGTATGTTAATGCAGCCTGGAGCTGATGTGGTGGTGATGATTACAATGCAGAGAAAGCATTTCTCATAACTGCCTTTGCCTACTGGAGCCTTTGAAACATCTGGACCTTTAATTGAAAAATAGTGTGGTGCTGTGCAAGGCAGACATGCTAAGTGAAGTCACTAATTTAGAATACAAAAATATAATTGATAAAGGGTTTTATTTACATTGTATTTAAGTATTCATACTTTGT
Organism: Erethizon dorsatum; assembly: GCA_028451465.1. Classification (NCBI taxonomy): domain Eukaryota; kingdom Metazoa; phylum Chordata; class Mammalia; order Rodentia; family Erethizontidae; genus Erethizon; species Erethizon dorsatum. The sequence goes on from CM051822.1 coordinate 10,717,995, forward strand.
TATGCTTTGTATAACGGAATTACTGGGTTAAATTTTCATGAACATAGTCTAAATGAAATAAATTAAGTGAAAATGTTAATGAAATTTTACATTGAAACCAGGGAACAGTTTGCTCAGGAGGGTGTGCTCTTTCGCATCTATTGGGGCCCTTTAGGGTTGCAAATGGGTTAGCTGTTACTCTTTGGGCTTGTGTTTTAGGAGGACTCACTATCAGTTGGTAGCATCATTACATTTCTTGTTATTACAATCGTATCTTGTTACTTGGGTAAAAAAAATAAAATATTTCCTGGCATAATGGTAAATGGCTCTAATGGCAACATTATTGCCCAATAAACCAAAGCCTTGCCCACCTCTCGGGGCAGGTTATCAGAGCTGGCCCAGGAGAGCAGAGGAGCTGGTGGAGGGCGTGCAATTAACCTTTGTTCTGCGTTCGCAGCAGGGGAACTGACCTAGCAGCCTTCCGAGGAAATCCAATTTAATTTAAAATGAATTTGAAGAGACAAATTAGCCATATCTATTTTAATAAGATAAAAATCCCGACTCTCCCTGTGTCTGGTTTAGTTAGGACCTCCGAGGAGATCGGACTAAGACTCAGGATGAACATAAGGAAAATGATGCCAGGGGCTGAGGAGACACCCGGGAGACCCTGGCGCCCGAGTGACTTGTCAGTTTCTACGAGTGAACAGGTCTCATGCTGCCTATTTCTGCAGAGAATTGCAACCCGAGATGGACCTTTGTCTTCTCAGCTCCTCTACTTGTGTTGGAGCTTGATGCTGTGTTGATGTCATATGCCACTTGCCCATCTCTCCAAGGACCGAACTGTTATTTTCCTTCATTGTCATTATCAAAGCACATTTGGGTACTGCCACCTGGGTAGCCAGATTTAGTAACAGATACACCTCACAATTATGGATGAGCCTCTTAATCCAAGAGCAAGGATTGTCTGTGGCCTGTGAGTGGGTCCTTGACCATTGTTTCTTGATATCTGAATCAAAGGGTTCTGCTCACGGTTTAATGAGCTGGTGTTCCTCTGTGTTTTTACCCCTGAAACATATTCAGTGAGGACTTACTGAGTTCCCCTGTGTGCCCAGCAGCAAGAGAATCTGAAACAGTGTCTGCCCCTGCATGTACACCAGAGGTGTTGACTTCTGGAAGGCGACTGCCACCTACCTTTCTAGTAGCAGTGGTCACTGCAGAGCCTTCAGCGTGGTGTGACATGTGAGGCTGCGAGAACAGCAGCTCAGATCTTCCCTGTGGGACTCAGCCAGAGGATGCCCCTCCCCCACCAGCCAGGACCCCCACTCTGAAGCTTTGGCTGCAGCATGGACTAGTCTCCTTTGCAACCTTTTCTAGACACTCGGGCCTGCCCAAGAGTTCACCCAGGGCGTGGGCATTCACTCAGAGTGCAGGGACTTAGAGTTGAACAGACCTAGGTTAGAATCTTGGTGCACACTGCCCCCAAACCCCCAGCTGAGGGATTTGGAGCAGCCAGCACTGGAAACTGCCCATTCCTGAGCTCTGAGAGAGAGTCAGGGATTTTTGTAGGGCTGGTGGGCTTGCTAGATGAGATGATATATGAAAAGTGCATGGACCTGGTAGGTACCTGGTAACTGGCACTCAGCAGCTGTGACCTGCCAGTGGTAGAGAGTCAAGGTGAGAGCACAAGGGAGCCACATACAAAAGGATGTGCTCTGCCTGGCGTCAGGGACCAGCTTGACGCTGGCTTATTGTGTTCTGTGTTGCCATCCTGATTCCCTCATTGAGAAGTGTGACAGGCAGAGAGCACTGTATTGCTTTAAAGTACTCAGTACTGATGGTTTTTACTATCTCATGCACCCGGCTGTCCCCTCAGTTTTAAAATCATTTTCTACGAAACTCATTCCTGTCCCGTGATTCTGTCTGGGAGACATGTGGGATGAAGGGCTGATAGACTTTTTGGGCTGCTTCTCAATTGTAAGTTGTATGTATAGGTGCAAGTGACTATTTCCAACAGGAAGTGTTGTTCTAAATAATAATTCTGCTTCTCTCTGATTTGCTGCTGTTTAATTTCAACATGCATTTGCAAATTGTATTAAACAAAAACTTTTTCAGCTCATTTCTTTATGTTCATACATTTTTGTAGTAATGTAAAAAGTCCAAAGGTTCTTCTGTTTTGTTTTGTTTTGTTTTGTTTGCTGTAGATGAGCGTTTTTCTCTGTCCCCAGGGTTGCAGGTTCTTTGTGTGGCCTTTTCCAATACAGGATAACACCTATCCCCATTATTTCACGTGTGCATTTTGAGGATGAAAGTGAATGTTGTAATTGGAGAAATGTATAGCTATTTATTTCCATTTTGTCTGATGTTTTTATATTGTTTGCTAGGAGGTGCATCCGGTACTTGAATTAATTATAATTACTGAAAAGACATACACTGATTGAGCAAATAAAGTAGTAAGCCCATTTATGCCACGGCCATCTAATTAAATTATAACTTTGGGTAAGCTAGATGTGCATGAAAGATTAATTGTAAGAGGTTTTTATGACTTACTAAATAATGATTCAGTGAAATTTTTGAGTTATATCATTAAGGAACATTGAGTCTTAAAGTGGTAAAACATTTCTATCACATAGAAATTTGTGGGTTTAAAAAACTATTTAGATTAAGGAAACAGTGTAATTTTTAAGGTGAATATTGACATTTAAGAATTTTTTAATGTTTAATCAACTGAAACTTGACAAGAAATAAATATATATGTACGTGGATTCTTTTCAGTATTTCTACAATTTTACATTCTCAGAATACTTAACTGTCTCTGGAATTAAATTGTCCTTGGGGTAGTTGGAGGGTTATACCAAAATTTTCATATAATTTAGGAGGATAATAATGCCTTTACTGTAACCTTTTCTAGAGATACATCATCTAGTAATGGAGCGAAATACACATTCTCCATTGAGTTTTAATTTTAAAAGTTGATATTAAATCTTAAAAAGACTCATTATATTATGATAATTGATAGAGTTTAAAACATGTAACTCTTCTTTATGGTTTTAAAAAACCTACTTTAACTTTTAAAGCATATTGATTTTATTATATAAATGATTTAATAATGAAGCAGTCCCTAAACTTATGCTAGGTGATGGGGCTTAGTTCATGCAAATTACCATTCCCTGATATTATTGTCATTATGGAAGCCATTGTTTGTATAATTAAATGCAAAGTGCTGTGTAACATTAATGATCTAAAGAATCCCACAACGGCTATGAAATTTCAAAACGGATACTTTACATGCTGTAAAGATGGCTTTAAGATGGCTAGATTGTACCTGTGTGAGAACACATTCTGGTACATGCTGTAGCCCTTCCCAGGCTGGATAAGAAGAGAATGTTCTGGTTTTCCTTTCACAATGACTGAGAGAGAGGCTGGCACGGTGGCACATGTCTGTAATCCCAGTGCTCTGGAAGGGTAAGGAGGGAGGATCACAAGTTCCAGCCAAGCTTGGGCAGTCTAGCAATCTAGTGAGACCTTCTCTCAAAAAAAGGGCTGGGGTTGTAGCTCAGCACAAAAGCCCTGGATTCAATCCTCGCCCAGGGTTGGGGGTGTGGGCCAACAGTGGGGAGCTTTCCTTATTGCCTCTGCTTTCCAACATCATGTTTGTTTGAAGGGACATTTGGTCCAAAATCTGCTCAGTGTGAATAACAGTTCAACAATAATAAGAAACAATGACATTTGTGTAACAGTTTGTAATCCACAGAGCTCTTTGGGTGTGTGTAGGGGTGGGGTTGCTGGGGATTGAATCCAGGGCCATGTGCGCGCTAAGCATACATTGTACCACTGAGTTACACCCGCAGCTCCACAAAGCCTTTGAACGTATTTTAGTTTTACTTTTTACTCTGTACCATTCTTTTGAAATAGATAATCTCACCTCTATTTTACAGTTGAAGAAATTGACTTTCAGAGACATCATGGGCTTATCCATGATTGCACAGCTCAAATCTGGCAAGGGTTAGAGTCCAGGCCAATTCTGTTGACTCCAGAAAGAGGCCCCAGGATCGTAGGCATGTCTTAACCTATGATGGTGAAAGCTGAGGATACCAGGAATTGCTTTCTGAATTTGAGATTGAAAACATGATCATTGTCATATGAGTAGACTTTTTTTACCCCTTCATACTCACCCCATGTTTTATGAAATGTGTTACCTATATTTGAACATGAATAACTGCTGTTTTTATTCAGTTGATACCTTGAAACAAAAGAATTGAGTTCATTACTCAAGCTTCATTTGATAACTCAGATTATTTAAACTAGTAGCGGTAAGCATTTTATCTTTTTCAAAAGTGTCAGAGCATCAGAATAGGAAGAACTTATTTTATTTTTTTTTTTTATTTTTATTTTTTGTGGGTACCGGGGGGTCGACCTCAGGACCTCGCGTGCCAGCAGGCGCCCGTGCCACTGAGTGATATCACCGGCCCCTTTTTCGTATGTGGGTTCCGGGAGTCGAACTCGGGCCCTCGCACTTGCAAGGCAGGCGCTTACGCCGCTGAGCCATCTCACCGGCCCCAGGAAGAACTTATTTTAAATAGAGAAAACCTTTCCTGAGAGCAACAACCTTCTTTCCTATTTTGAATCCCAGGACTATAGATTTTCATCTTCCATAGATATTGTAGAAGGAAAAGTTACAAAAATCGTTAGCTAAAGGAAAACTGATAAAAATGATATTTTCTAGGCTCTTTAAAGCAGATAGTCTGGTTTACTGTGCAGGGCTTATTAAATGAGTTTTTTGTTTTGTTTTGTTTTAAGGCCCTACGTATAGGAAGAGTTGCCTGTGGAAACTGGTCTTGTTCAGATTTCTTTGGAGCTAGAATTAAGATCAGTGGGTAAAATCTGCAGGGAAAGTGCATCTCAATTAAAAAAAAAATGTGTTGTCAAAACTGTTTGCCCAACTGAACTGAACAGATACTTCTTAAAAGAAGTACAAATGGACCATAACTATATTAAAAAATGTGCATCATCTTTAACTATCAGGGAAGTGAAAATCAAAGCTATATTGAGATTCCCTCTTAATCCAGTCAGAAGTCTTATCATTGAGAACATAAAAACTAATAAATGCTTGTACAGAGGTGGGGTAAAAGGAACTCTTCTTTATACATTGTTGGGGGCTATAAATTAGCACAACCACATTAGAAATTAGTATGGAAGTTCCCCATAAAACAAAAAAATAAAACCACCATGTGATTCAGCTATACCACCCTTAGGCATATACCCAAAAGAAAGTTGGCATACTGCAGAAATTATCTGCACTCCTGTCTTTAGTGTGGCACAGTTTACAGTAGCCAAGTTATGGAATCACTAGGGATTCAAGGGATGAATGGATAATACAAAATGTGATATATATACACAATGGAGTACTATTCAGCCATAAAGAAGAATGAAATCCTGTCATTTGCAGAAAAATGATGGAGCTGTAGATCATGTTAACTGAAATATACTAAGCCAGACTCAGAAAGACAGGTATTACATGTTCGCTGTAGTATGTGGAATCTAGAGGGGGAAACATGACATGACACTAGAAGGGACACTGTTAGGCAAGAGGAAGGATCCTGGTGGGGAGGATTATAGGGTGGATAGATGTGATCAGAATGAGCTACATGTGTGTATGAAAATGTCACAGTGAAACTCAAAACGTAAAACAAGATGGTAACAAAACGGCAAAGGGGTTTGCTTTAGAAGGAGGTGGGGCCCTCAGTGAGGGTAATTCAGGAGAAGTTGTAAGACAGCCATTTGCCAAAAGTGTCTTAAAGGGATAACCCTTAGGATTCCTTATAGTTTCAAAAGTCTATGAATAGCAATAAAGTTTTTTCTTAAGTCTGTGAATGTAAAAGTAGGAAAAAGAATAACATAATAGACAACCAGCATTTCATGCGCATTTCTGTGGAGTAGACACAGAAATAAGTGCTTTATGTGTAGTCTCATGAAATCATGTCTACAATTCCATGAGGAAGTAATTCTCTCTGTCTCTCTCTGTCCCTCCCTGTCCCTGTCTCTGTCTCTAACTCTGTCTTTCTGAATACTAGCTGGAAGTACTGTTTTTATCTGAATTTTGTAGAAGAGGAAGTAGTGACTCAGAGTTTAACTTGTCCAAGGTCACACAGTAATGATGGCATTGCTGGGAATTGAGCTCAGGCCTGTCTGACACTACAACTCCTGCTCTTAACCGCCATACTGCACTCCCTGTTTGGCTTCTGTTAATCTGGCAAGGATCCTGAAGGTACCTAGATCAGAACTCGACCTTGTTAAAGAGTGACAGTTGACGTTCTTGATAATAAAAGCTTAACAGAAGCAAGGTTGATGATTCAGAGGAAATTAATGAAATTTTGTCAGTTTTATTTTAAACTTAACTTGTCAGAAAATACAGTGTCCAGTGACAAACTGTAGAAATGTTTTTGACAAATTAACTCAACTACAGGTGCCAGATCAGGGAAATGTTAATTTAATAGCCTTTAAGCGGTCCAGATTTATTGAGGGTTAAGATAGCACTACAAAGCCAAACCCATAGCTCTGAATGGATTTGTCATAGAATATTATACAAAATCTCCTCATATTCATTACTACTATTTTGAATGTAAAAAATTCTTTTTCTAAGCCCAGAAAGCTGGAGTGTTTGGAAGTTTTTTTCTCCCTACGTAGACACTCTTTATTGCTCGTAGCTGGGTAATCTTGGCTTAGACCAGATTTTTAGTTGAAAACATTTTTGATCAAATGAATTTCATTAAATATCATCAGAGAGCTGGTCATGTGAGACTCCTGAACCACACCTGCATACTGTGTTGGTAACTACCAGGCCACTGGTAGAAAACCGCACCCCTCGGCTTTGTTGAGGATAATGGGGAGTAAGGGACTGATGGAATGGGACTGCAGCCGTTGCTTTAAGAGAGGTTTACTTCTAAAGGCTACAAAGAACCCTTCTGTCAGTCTGTATCATTACATTGTCTGGATACACTGATATATTTATTTCTGCATTAAAATTGCATATAATGATCTGCTTGTGCAGTTGTGACTAATGGAATAATGTTGCCTGCTTTTTGTCTCTTTAATTGCAGAAGCCAAGCTGCCTATCCTTTGTGAGTTTCTTTCCTTTGACAGAGAAATTGAACACTTAGCAACAGTTTTGAGATCTGATATTCACTTTATTATTGGCAAACCTTGGTGTTAAGTAGCACTGCTAACTAAACCTTACGTCCGTAAGATTTTATTCAGCTACCTCAGTTGATAATGCATAGTTCTTAATACAAGATTATCATCTGTTGTTTTTCCTACTTCCTCTATTTTGGAAACAGATATATAACTTTGAAAGTAGTTTTATGATACACAGCAAGTATATGTTATTTTTATTAATGGGTTGAGATAGAAAAATATCTGATATAGATGTACCTATTCTCATTCTGTGTTAGAAGTTATTTTATTTTATTTTATTTTATTTTTTTTTGTGGGTACCGGGGGGTCGACCTCAGGACCTCGTGCGCCAGCAGGTACCCGTGCCGCTGAGCGATATCACCGGCCCCTTTTTCGTATGTGGGTTCCAGGAGTCGAACTCGGGCCCTCGCGCTTGCCAGGCAGGCGCTTAAGCCGCTGAGCCATCTCACTGGCCTGAAGTTATTTTAAATTTTTTGCTTTTTATATTTTATGAACTAATTATTAATTAGATGATGGTTGATAATATTGATATTTCATGGTGGGCATAAAGACATTTTTCAGAAGAGTGAGTTTTTATAATGTGTATCACAAGCTACACATTTACAATGTGTATCACATTTATGTCCTTTAACCTAATAATCGACACCTAGGAATAAGTTCATAGACATTGATATAAGAGAATGTTTGTGAGAATGTTACTTATAATAGGACATTGGAAGCAACTTCCATTTCTAACAGTGGCAAAATATCCTATACACTGTAATATATGCTATCATATACTGCAGGTGTTCAAAATCATTTATTCCATTCCATCAATATGTGTAAGTAACTTCTGTATGTCAGTACCAGTTAGGTGCTAGGGACATTTCAGAGAAGAGAGAGTGTTCCTAAAATAGAAGAGGTCTGGCCAGTTGACCTGGGATAGAAGAAGTGGTAGTTCTTGTGGGCCCGTTTTGAAAGGTAGGCTGAGGAGTCCTTTCAGTTTAGCAAACGAACCCCAAACCTCTGCTGTGTTCTAAGCCAGTGATAGTGAACCTTTTAGAGCTTTCAGTGATAGAAATAGCCTGCTGCACACATGGCGTAAGTTCACCATCACTGTTCTAGGCCCTAGTGGAATACAAAATGGATGAGACCATTTTTCCTTTTATGTAGTTCACAGTTGAATGAGAGTGGGAAAGGAAGTGGTGAAGGTAGGTACAGAAAAAAAAAGTGAAACTGTGAGGCTGTGCAAATCAAGTTGATAGGGAGAAGAGAAGAGGAAATTATTTTGGTCTTCCACCTTCTTGGAAGAGGAGACATTTGAATGGAAGGGCAGAAAAAGACCTACATTTCCTGATCAGTGATTGTGTGCCAGTTATTTTATATATACCTTTCATTTGTCTTTCCACGTAAGTAAATGGAGGTTCTGAGAGGTGAAGTTATTTTCCCAAAGTCAAAGGTCTAGCAGCTGAGAAGGTGGTAGATCAAACCTGGATCTAGCTGACTTGGGAGTCTGTGCTCTGAATTATTTTTCAGTATAATTTTGTGATGGTTCTTTGGGACCAGATCATGAATTCTACTGAGTCGGAATGCTAGCACTGGGAGCAGAGAATCTGCCGTGTCTGCAACTGGATGGTCTGTGATTTGACAGAAAGCACATGGTTGACAATAAGAAGATAAAAATGTGGAGAGAGGAGGAATTTAGAGATGAAGAGATAGTTGGGAAACTTGCAGAGGTCTCCCTGAGACTGCAACAGTGGCAGTGAGGAGGGGAAAGAGATTTGAAAGCCCTTTCAGGGACATTTGGATACAGAGGATGAGAAAGGAAGAGGAGTTTGGGTTTCTAGCTTGGGTGACAGAGTAGATGATGAAAGCCTTAACTGAGAATGAACATAGAATGAGGCAAGTTGAAGAAGAAAACTAGTTCTGGATCTGTTGAATTTGAGATTCAGGCTGCGTTTGCGAAGCTGTAAAGTTGTGGAGGGGCCATAGGACCTGAACTCTAGAGTCTGGTTGGTCTTCATGAATTGCACTTGTGCTGAAGTACTTTGCTTGTTGTTCCAAACCTGTGTAGAGGGCTTTCCCTCAGTTAGGGGCTGCTCTGGCAAGCATTGTTCAACTTTAAGTTTTTCAGTGCAGTATGGATTTATTAACTTTTTATTTTTCTTTGACAAAAATTACCCTGTCATAGGAAGGTATCTGAGTTATATATTCAACTTCTTATTTCAACAGTCACAGCACCTGGCATGTACTTTTTTTGTAGCACTGGGGATAGAACCTAGGGCCTCGTCTGTGCTAAGCAAGCTACATCCTCAGCCCACGTAGTATATTCTTAATAAATGTTTGTTGATACCTTCACAGAGGCTACGCTTTCAACATTGAACTTCTCCCTTATCTAAAGCTCTTAAGCCTTGAATGGTAGTTACTTATTCCTTTACCTCCTTTTGTGTTTGTAATTATACTATTTTGTTTCTTATTGTAAAAGTAATACATGCTCATTATAGAAAATACAGAAAACTATAAAGCAGAGGATTAAAATCATTCACAGTCCCATGTCTCAGAAGGAACTCCTGCCCACCCTTTGGTATATTGGTGCAATAGGGACATACATTAGTATGTTTTCCTTAGGCAAATGATCCTGTCAGATGGAAGCGTAAATTTTTGCATGGAGGAAGCCTTTGCTAGCTCCCTTTGATTGTGTGGTTGTTCCTCGGCTCTCATGACAGCCTGTACTTTCCCCTTCTTAAGGCTTTTATCACATTGTACAGTGTAGACCTTCTGCAGACCAGGAGCTTGGTGAGGGTCTGGTCTGCACTGTGTCTCACTGGGCTTTGTCTTCAGATCCCAGCAGCGGGTGTTTGTTGAATACACAAGTGACCTTGAAAGATAGAGCTGGGTCAATTCCCCTTATCTCTGCTGTCCCCTCCCTTGTGCTCTAATTATGCCTTCATTTCCCCAATCCTATATATTGGGGAACACATAAATTGCTGTGCAGTAAAACTATATGACATGATCTTTGTTTATTGCTAGTTGCTTTTTAATAGTTAGATGTTAGGCCTTTGGAATATTGCTTGCCTTGATGTGTGATGAATACTTTTAATCCTTTGGTCACCTTATTTTTTTTTATAAGTTAATTACTTTCTATTATGTTGATGGATTGTTTTATGTTTTAGATGATTTCCTCTAAATATTACAACAGTGGGACTATTAGATCGAGCTGACTGCCACCACCTTGAGCTTTTTCAGAGGAGGCTCCTTATTAAAAAATATATAATTTCAGGGTTTGTGCAAGGCACTTTTCTCCGTCATCACTCCAAGATGGAATTAGAAGATTAAAAAGATAAAGCGCTTCATTCATTTAATAAGTATCCACCATATTTATTCTGATAGTTCCCCACACATGCCATTTGCCTGTGAGTAGAGGAGGCTAAAGGGATCTGTAGGAATACCTTTAACTCGCTGCCTCCTTGCCTAAGAGTCAGCGACTGACCACCCTGCAGCCAGTGGCAGCTCCTCAAGGCTCATCCCTGACTCCTCCTGGAGCAGCGCCTCCCATCTCCTTCCTATGGGAGGCTGCTCTGGGCAGAGCTTTGGGTATGTTAGTGAGGAAAGAGGAGGAGACGGGGAGCGTGGGAATTGATTACATTTAGAATAATTTTAGGGAAAGGAGGTGTGAAGTAGCAGCTTAGGAGTCATCCTGGCATCAGGTTGAGTACTGGCTCTTCTGGGACATTGAGCAGGTGACTGTAGCTTTAGAAGCCTTAGTTTTCTCAGCTGTAATGTAAAGGTAATGGTAGAGCTCCCTGACTTGGTCAGAATTAAAGGAGATAACGCCAGCACACATTTAGCAGAGCTTACTTAACAGTTAGTTCTAAGTAAATGCTGGCTCTTGTTATATTAGTATTATTTTTAGGGCCCCTGTGGCACCCATTTTGGGCCTTGTGTGACCATGTAATAGGCTTGAGTAATAGAAATGGGTCTGATTTCAAAACTTAAACCCTAAAAAGCATACAGCACCACACTTCTGGAGCACTAAAGCAGATTCTGTTCCTCACCCCACCGAGTCTCCATGTCTTGAGATATTGTATCCCTGTAGCCTCTCAACTCTACTTTTTCAGAAGGAAGAGAAAGAAACAGAAATGAAAGGGGGAACCAGTGACAAGCAACTGGTCTGGGTCTGGAAAAGAGGATGCTATAAGCCTCCTCCAGAAAGATGGCCACTGTTTTAGTTTGAACCTCCTACCTGCCTGACAGAGTCAAAACATCTGCTGTTTGGAGAAGCTTTAGCCAGCCATTGGAATTACTGTTTCCAAGCTGAAGAGCTTGCATGGGTGGAGAGAGAGAGAAAGCATTACACAGGAGGATTACTTTCTCATTATTTGCTTTATAACATAGAGACAAGGCTGAGGGGAAATAATCAGTTGATCTAATGTTAGGTACTGGGTTATATGAGAAGTGAAACTCTTGTAAAAATATTTTTAAACTGACTGTATATTTCCTCATCCTAGTTCTGACCTTTTTCACCTTAGAATGATAGAATTATTGAGTGTTGAAGATGGAACCAGTTATTGCTCTAGTCCCTCCATCTCTCTCTCTGAGCAGCAAACAGACCTGTAAAGAAGGGCAAGAGGGGTGGAGAAAACATTGATTCCGTTCCTACCAGGGGTCATCCTGGTAGTCACTTGGATCATTCATATGTTCCATTTGTAATTTAGTATCCTTTTATTGTTATTTGCTTAATTGGTTTTTGTTTTTGAGATTGGGTCTTGCTATGCTGTCCAGGCTGGTCTCAAATCCTTGAGCTCAAGGATCCTCCTGCCTCAGCCTCCTGATGGGTAGGAGTATAGATGGACATACACCACCACGTCTGCCTTAGCAGATTGTTCTTGAGGGTCTTCAATGTGCCAGACACAGTACTAGCCATCGTATGTGATGCAGTAAACAAACAGATGTAATCACTGCCCTCGTGGGAGTTCAGAGGCTAGTGGGGAAGGCATACACTGCAGATGAACAGAAATATATAATCTTAAATTGTTGGGCGCTATGAAGGAAATGAACAGGATGTGTGTGAGAGAATAACTGTGAGGGGGCTTTTTCCTGTAGTATTGTTAGTGATGGTTTCTCTGAATAGGAGTCATATGAGCTGAACCTTGAATAATCACAGTAAGTAGGAATCCTTATAAGAGTCTTATGGATTTAGTAACCTGCCCAGGACCACATGATAGAGGCTGGCCAGGCCTGCAAAAATTAGGAAAGATCCTTTTAGACACACTGAGTAGCACCTAGTAAGGTCTTGAGAGTGGGAGATGCAAGCAAGGGTGCAAGCAGGATACATGCATGCACGCGTGCGCACAGCACACACGTGTGTATTTAGAGTAGGTGATGATGGAGCGGTAGTGGGGGCCAATTGTACAGATGGTGTTTTTGTGGCAGTGGAGATGCAGAGAACCGGGATGATTTTGAATACATATTTTTCAACTTTTTATTGTAATAAAACAAATAAAATTCACCATTTGAACCATTTTAAATGTACAATTCTGTTTTTGAATATATTCACAATATTATAGAACTAGTACCATTATCCAATTCTAGAACATTTCTGTCACCCCCAAAAGAAACCCCATACCTCCCAACTCCCCACTCACCCCATCTACCGGCATTAATCTACTGCCTTTCTCTGTGGACTTGCTTATTGTGGACATTTCCTGTACATGGTTCATACCATAGCTGGCCTTTTACCTCTAGTTTTTCTCTCTTAGCATAATGTTTTTAAGGTTCATCCATGTTGTAGCATGTATCTGTTTATTCCTTTTTATGGTTAATATTTCATTGTATGGACTTTTGTTTACCCACTCATCAGTTAAAGGACATTTGTGTTGTTTTCATTCGTTGGCTATTATAGATAATGCCACTATGAGTCAGCCAAAGGAGTTACGTACCTTTTTTTTTTTTTTTTGTGGGTGCCGAGGGTCCACCTCAGGACCTCGCACGCCAGAAGGCACCTGTGCTGCTGAGCGATATCACCAGCCCCTTTTTCACATGTGGGTACTGGGAGTCGAACTCGGGTCCTCGCGCTTGCCAGGCAGGCGCTTACGCCACTCAGCCGTCTCATTTCACCGGCCCAGGAGTTATGTACTTGTAATCCTGACACTTGGGGGGCTGAGGCAGAAGGGTCATGAGTTCGGGTCCTGCCTGGGCAGTTTAGTGAGACCTTGTCTTAAAAGGTGTGGAGTTGTAGCTCTGTGGAAGACTTCCCTGAATTCGATCCCCAGTACTGCACACACACCCCCAAAGCTGCTGTAAGCATTCATGTCTAAGTTTTTATGTGAATGTATCTTTTCAGTTCTCTCGAATATATATACTGGAGTGGAATTGCTGAGTCACATGGTGACTGTGTTTAATGTTTTGAGAAACCACCAAACTGTTTTACACAATTGATATACCATTGCAGACATTTTTGTTGTGTTTTTTGGGGGAGGGGTTAATTATAGTATTGCTATCCTAGTGGCTATGAAGTGGTATCTCATGATTTTAATTTGCGTTATGATTAATGATATTTAACACCCTTTCGTGTGTTTATTGGCCATTTGTGTATCTTTTTTGGAGAAATGTCGGCTCAGATTCTTTGCCAGTTTTTAAAGAGATTATCTTCTTATGTTGAGTTGTGAGAGTGTTTAATATATTCTAGATAGTGGACCCTTATCGGATACATGATTTGCAGATATGTCCTACCATTCTGCCGGTTATCTTTTCATTTTCTTTTCTTTCTTTTCTTTTTTTTTTTTTTAATATGCAGGTACCGGGAGTCGAACTCAGGACCTTGCACTTGCCAGGCAGGCGCTTATGCCGCTGAGCTATATCACCGGCCCCTTTTCACTTTCTTGATAGTGTCCGTTAGTCACAGAAGTTTTTAATTTTGATGAAGTTTAATATATTAATTTCATTGCTTGTGCTTTGAGTGTCATTTTAAAGGTATCATTGCTTAATCCAAAGTCACAAGCATTTATACTTGTTTCCTTCTTAAGAGTTTTATAATTTTACCTCTTATATTTAGATCTTTGGTGCATTTTGAAATAATACTTATGTATGCTGCGAACTTTGTGTGCGGCTATCCAGTTGTCCCAGCATCATTTGGTCAAAAGACTCTTCTTCCTGTGCCGAAGTTCCTTTTCGAAGTAGACACACTAGAACTTACTAGTGAAGTAGATAGGTGGTATACATTTAAAGGAGTCAAAATCGGGGAAGGGGGCACTGGGGATGGAACTCAGGGCCTTTGCACTGAGCTACATCCCAGCCCTTCTTATTTGGAGACAAGGCCTCACTAAATCACTAAGTTTCCTACCTAGGTTGGGCTTGAACTTGTGACTTGAACTCCTCCTCAGGCTCGCAGAGTGGTGGGATCCTAGGCCTGTGGCACCAAGTCCAGCAAGAGTTAAGATTATTGACTCAAGCAGCTGGTGTAGTGGTGGAAGCACTTATTGGAATGAGGGAGCTGTTGTGCCTTGAGGTGGGGATGAGGTACGGTGAATGCTCCAGTTTGAACTTGTTGCCTGTGACACTTTTGCACATAGTGCATAGAGGGTGTATTTGTGGGCATGAAAGAAGATTGAGAACCAAGAAGACTAAGCTCAAGCCTTCAGTGAAGGAAATGAATGGCCAGAGCTTGGTGCATAACAGAAACAGAAAGGGGGAGGGAGAGGTTAGTGTAGGTACATGTTTTAGGCTTAAAAAAAATAGCAGTTTTCATAAGAAAGGGAAGAATATAGTTTGGAAGTGTTAGTGGGGACATGAGTACCCACTTCATCTCCTAGCCCTGGTGATTTGGGGATTATAAAAAGGAAACAAAAGAGAGCTGGGTTTGGTGGCACACCTGTAACCCCAGCTACTTGGGAGGCTGAGGCAGCAGGATTACAAATTTGAGGCTATCCTGGGCAACATAATAGACCTCGCCTCTTAAAAAAAAGGAAAAAGTTGGGCCGGTGAGATGGCTCAGCGGCTTAAGCGCCTGCCCGGCAAGCACGAGGGCCCGAGTTCGACTCCCGGATCCCACATACGAAAAAGGGGCCGGTGATATCGCTCAGCGGCATGGGCGCCTGTTGGCGCGCGAGGTCCTGAGGTCGACCCCCCGGTACCCACAAAAAAAAAAAAAAAAAAAAAAAAAAAAAAAGGAAAAAGTGCCCTCCTTTGAGAAGCAGCAGAGAAAATAGTATCCTCAACAAACAGCAAGTTTTGATGAAGGCACAAAGATATAGGCAGCTTTAGATTTATGGACATTTGCTAACCAGTGGCAGGAGCTTCAGAGGGCAGAAAGGGAGGTGCAGCAGGGAAGGGGCTGGGTTGTGTAAAGCAGTGTGGGGATGGACAAGGATGGAAGACAAAGGACCCATGCACTTGTGTGGCCCTGAAGTCAGCAGATGCCCTGCAAAAGGGACCTAGCGCCAGCAGTCTCTGAAAAGGCAGGCACCCAATTCCTGTGCAGATGCTTCCCCAGAGACTACGGTGCCCGCAGACAGCTTATCTCAACCTCTCATGGCAGGATCCGGCCGTTTCCAGTGCAGACAGGTGTCATGGTGACTTCTGCAGGGTCTCATTGAGTTAGAAGCAAAGCCAGTCTCCTGACACCCAGCATCAACTGTACTCACTACTCTTACATGTCCATCTTAGTTGTAGTGCTTATTTACCTTCTTGCTGGCAGAGCTGGATCCATTGGTCTATTAGAATATGAAAATGAAAGGAAGAAAAGAAAAATGGTCTCGCTTTGGAACCATTCCAGACTCAGAGCAGGTCTGTGCACAAGGGATGAGCACTGGCTATGCACACCCGGGCCAGGAGAGCAGGGACTGCGTGACTGCGGCTGTGTGCTTTCCTCTCATGCGTGTGCTCTGTCCACAGGGTCATGTGGGCACAACTGCAACCAAGAAGATCGATGTCTACCTCCCCCTGCACTCGAGCCAGGACAGACTGCTACCCATGACTGTGGTGACAATGGCCAGCGCCAGGGTGCAGGACCTCATTGGGCTCATCTGTTGGCAGTATACAAGCGAAGGACGGGAGCCAAAGCTCAAGTAATCCTTTCTCTTTTGGGCTACTCTAGTTTCTGTTGGCCTCCTGGCCACCAAAGTTCCATTCTTGGCCGGGTCAGTCTTTCTAAGAGGCCTTGGCCCAGGAACCAGACCTCTGCACCTGCCCAGCTCATGGTGCTCACCAGATCTTGGGCCTGTGTAGCTCAGGCTCACCTCACAGAATCTGCCTGCAAAGTGAACTTACAGAGTTAGGAATCAAGATGTGAGAAAATGAATTTTAATGATTTCCAATCCCTTTTATGATACCTGCTGATAAAAAGTACCATGGGAAGGAACCAACGTTTGTTGAGGACGTACCATGAGCTGGCAGTGGGCTGAGCACTTCATACCTGGTGTCTTGTCTGATTCTCCCCGCTTCCTGTAAAGTGTGTGTTGTGATCCTCTGTGTGTAGAGGGGACTGCTCAGGGTCAAAGGGTTGTTACTTGCCGAAGGTTATACTAAGGGGAGATGGCTGAGGCAGGATTTGAATCCAGATCTGTCTGACGCCAAGGTTTGCATTATTTCCTTCTGCTGTCTATAGCATTTTGGTTTGGATTTTAGTTTTATTATCTGTCAGTGACTAAAGTTTTCTCTCAGTCACTTGGCTCTATTCCCCATTAAACAGTTTTATTAAGAATGTTGTGTTTGAAAGCAGGATCTCTGTGCCTGTACATCCCACCTTGAACTTTAACATATTCATGATGGGGCCATAATTTGTATGTCTTGCTACTGAGCAGCTCTCAGTAGTACCAGCCAGTGGTACAAGCCGCCCGATGGACATTCATGCAGGGACTACCAGTGGTTTAAGCCTGCAGGAAATATGTTAAAGTGCTGTGCTGCACTGGGTCTTCCCTACTAGAATTTCTTCCCTGCCAGGCATCCTCTTCTGGTTCTCCATGCTCTTTCCAGCAGTTTGGTTTGGAATCCATTTGGAAGATGGATTCTCAAGGAAACTTACTCTTGGCCTCTTCTGTTTTCAGAGTTAGCAAAAGCCAGTCAGCTTTAGTTTATCTTTTTCTTTAGGTACATTAAATTTGCACATAAGATTATCTCTTCAAGTTCTCATTGACATTTTGCACCATTTTGCCTGAATAAATGTGTGTGTACAAATCAGGCCTTTTCAACCAAGTCAACACCTAGGCTCAGACTTGGGTTGAGTCAACTGCTCTCTTCAGGACTGAGCTGTGTTGTTGACCCTTTTCAGTATGAAGTGGGGACAAGAAAGCAGAAAAGGGAGCCATGGTACTAATAACTTTATATTGTTTGATTTAATTCTTAAAATGCAGGCATGGAAACTTAGAAGTAAAGGAACTTGCCCAGGGTTACACAGCTACTAAGTAACAGAGACAGGAGCTGAACTATGACTGTATTTTACAGATGAGGAGACTAAACTAAGGCTATATCACTATCTTCAACCACATAGTAAGTGGTGGAATTGGTATTTAAACCCAGCAGCCTTACCATCCAAGGTAAACGGGCGCTAACATTACAGCACAACTACCTGTAAGTCAGGTGCTTTGAGTAGGTCCATCCCCATATTTGGAGGTGGACACAAAGACCTGGAAAGCTCCCTCAGTCAGGTGACATCTAAACTGAAACCTGAAGGAACAGTAAGAAAGGTCATGCAGAGAGGTTGAGAGGAGGGTTTTTAAACAGAAATAAGCATGGACTTCTGGTTAAAATGGTCTTTTAGGTTCATACTTTATTTTCTATGTTCTGCTGCAGTATATAGTAACAGTAATGAAATACGTTATAGACATACACAAGTTAAGTACCAGAGGATAGGATTTCAGCACATCTTTTTCAGGAATACAGTTCAACCCTGTAACACTACTTTTACTTAGTAGATAATCCCTTTTTATTACATGCTCTCCATTAGTGTGGTAATAGTGAAAACTGGAAGTAACCCAGTCATCTTTCACCAGGTGAATGATGAAACACTGTGATCATCTAGCCGTACAATGTAATGCTACTCAGCAATAAAATAGTAACAAATGCTGATACATATAGCAACTCAGATGGATTCTCTTGGAGAAAAAAACAATCTGAGAAGTTTGCATACCATATGATTTCACTTACATAACAACTTCAAAATGACAAAAGTACAGAGACAGAGAACCGTTGCATAGTTGCAGGGGCAAGAGACAGTGTTGGAAAAGAGTGCAACTATGAAATGGTAGTAAAAGAGCTCTGTTGATGGTATTCAGTATTCTGGTGATGGTTACAAAAATCTGTGTGGTACAATTGAATGTATAGAACAACACACACAAATGAGTGAGTGCATGTACAAACTGCTGAAAACAGAGTAAGAGCTATAGTCTTGTTAACAGTATTGTGCCAATGTCAATTTCCCTGGGCTGGATACTGGACTATAATGATTATGAGATAGCTCACTCATGCTCCCTCCCCTCCCCTCTTGTTCCCCCGTCCCCCACGGTCTAACTATGTAGTTCAGACTGGTCTTGAACTCACTGTGAAGCCCTGGCTGGCCTTGAATTCACAATGATCCTCCTGCCTCAGCCTCCCTAGTGCTGTGATTATAACATGTACCACCATACCCAATTTCATTCTCTTAACAGCAGTTTTGTGAGAAGTTTTAAATGTCAATGAACTTCAGTTTATCAGTGTTTTCTTTCATGAGTTGTGCTTTTGGAGTTTTATCTAAAAAGTTATCACCAAATCCCAGGTCACCTGTGATCTTCTAGAAATTTTGTAATTTTGTGCTTACATTTAGATCTGTGATCCTGGCTGGGAGATGGACTGGTGGTATAACCCTTGCCTGTCATGTCCCAGCAGTAAACCCTTGGGTGAGTTTGATCCCTAGCACCATAAAATCAATCGGTCTGTGATCCAGTTTAAGTTAATTTTTAGGGAAAATTGTCAAGTCTGTGTCTAGATGTCATATAGTTGCACGTGGACATTTGGTTTCTCCAGTACCATTTGTTGAAAGTCCATCTTTTCTCCATTGCATTTGCTCCTGTGTCTAAGATGAGTTGACTCTTTTTCTGTGGATCTATTTCTGGCATATAAGATTCTTAAAAACATTCCTTAATTTATATTTCTCCATTAGATTCCAAAATGAAACAATATATTTTAAGTAACACCCATTTGTGAGAGAAAAATAAAATTCAGTGAGGTTTTACCCTGTCATGAATTTGAGATATACACCTGCTCTTTACACAAAACCACGTTTACTCTACTTCATAGATAATTTAAAGGATTTTCAAGAGTAATTTTGAGTATTCCCATTTTTTATGGAAGACTTGAGTCATATATTATGGCTGTCTTGTATACTAGAATGGGCCTTCCTTCCTTTCTTCCTTTCAGTTGTCCCTCAGGCATTTAACATAATTTCACTGGTCTCTTATCTACTTAGCTGTTTATCAGGCTACTGAGAGGTGAGCTACTAAAATCCTGAAGAGTTTGCTGTGGTCCAGAGCTGGAGTAGTAGTGTGCCTTGGAGGTTATTGTTGTGCTCAGAGAGTGGAAGTTTCAGGCTGTAGAACAGTGCTGTCCCAAAGAAATACTGTACAATGCAAGCTGCGAATGTGAGCACGCTTTGCAATTTTTAAATTTCTAGTAATTGAAGTTTAAAAAATTAATAAATGGTGAAATTAATTTTCCTAAAATATTTTATTATAGCCAAACTATATTATTTCAACATGTAATCAATAGGCAATTATTGATGAGATATATAATGTTCTTGTTTTGGTCATAAGTCTTCACTATCTGGTGTTTATTTGCGTTTGAAAGCACGGCTCCATTCACAGTAGCCCCCTGTAGCGAATGGCCACAATACTGGGCAGTGCAGAATACACCAGGACTTGGTGTAAACATGCCGTGGCAGTCACCATTCTGTTGTACATTCGCTTTATACTAATGTATCAAGAGCCCTTGGGGAATGTTGGTGGAGTTTGTGGATAGTTTGTGGAGTGTTTATCTCATTAAGCATCAAACTTCATTTTAATCATTTTTCATAGAAGCTCTCTAATGATGTAAGCATCTTTGTCTGCTGCCTTTTTCTTTCCTTTTTTTTTTTTTTTTTTAATTTTTTCTGTTTTTTAGATGGAGATGGAGTCTCACTGTTTTGCCCAAGCGGGCCTCAGACTCAGTCTGCCTGCTTTAGCCTCCTCAGTAGCTCACCTCTGGGATCACAGGCATGTACCACCACACCCAGATTTTTGTCTGTCTCTTTATCAGAGTATAATATAGCAGTTAAAAGTGTGAGATACAATACCATACTTTCTGGGTTTTTTTTTGTTTTTTTTTTATGTGGGTACCGGTAGTCAAACTCAGGACCTCGCACTTGCCAGCATGCACTTGTGCCACTGAGTGATATCACTGGCGCTTTTTTCCTTTATGTGGGTACCAGGAGTCAAACTCAGGACCTTGCGCTTGCCAGACAGGCGCTTATGCCACTGAGCTATCTCACTGGCCCTATAATTTCTGTTTTAAATCGGTGTTGACACCAGCAGGTGCTCTTGGATGAACTACTTAAGCCCCATGTAATAAGGTCTTCTCGTGTGTAAAATGAAGTGGAAACTGAGTAGTTATAAAAGTGAAATGAGTAAGTACATGGCAGATCCTCAATAAATGTTCCTTTCTCCTGCTACTAAATATTATCACTACAGCCCACTAGCACTATAATTAATACCAGTATTAGTTCAGCCATAGTAGCGTAAGTTGCCCTTTCCCGATGATTTGAATAATCAAGTGATGCTGTGATGCCCTGCAGGCTTACAACAGAATTTAGGAATGTTTGACATTACATTATGTTTCCAGACAACTTTGTTATTTGCATTTTTGTATGTTCTTCACGGTTCCCTTTTGCATTGTCTGCATGTACACCTGTATCTACTCTTCTCCCATTTCTATATTACTGCTTCTGCTTTACGTTCCTTCGTGTCATCACTGAGAATCATTTGCCTAAACAGCTTTAGCAGCCCTTCCCTTTCTGATGGCTCCCAGACATGCTCCTGTGTGTCTGCATTGTAAGACTTCACACTCTTTAACTGGCAGTGATACCCTGTCTGCTTTTTTGTTTTCTAGTCAAAAATATCTTTCTTCTTCTTCTCTTGACATTCTGCTTAATCTATCTATCTGTTCATCCCTCCTCTCTCAGCTGTGGCAACTGCTAAGCTTTCATTGTCTCTCTAGTTTTACATTTCTTCATTCAGAAAATATTTTTGAAGTACCAGGCCCTAGGAATTGAGGATGAAATGGAGAACAAGAGAAATGTCATTGCTTCACTCAAAAAATTTACAGTGTGTTGGGAAAGAAGAAATTATCAAGTGTAATAGCACTTTGTGACTGGCTCATTTCACTTATCATTTGTATTCATTCATGCGTTCTATAAATATTTATTGAGTGTTTGCTATATCCCAGGCATTTTACTGGGTGTGTGGTGGTGAGTGGAACCAGACATGGTCTCTCTTTTATGAATTCCACAGTCTAGTGAGGAAAGTGGGCAAATAACTAAAACTAATTCAAATAATGTTTGGTTAAAAATGGAGTTAAGTGCTCTGACAGAAAGGAACACCATTTATGAGAGCCTAGCCTAGAAGACAGTGAGAAATTCCTGGGGAAAGCCACAGCAGAGGCCCTTGAACATGCTGTTCTGGCAAATGGAAGAGCACAGTGGTGACCAGCCCCGTGGCAGGAGGAATCAGCTGTGCTCGGGGAACAGGGAAGGCCAGTGTGGCTGCAGCACAAAGAAGGGCTGAGAGAAAGGAGTGGAGTGAGACTCAGACCTGGGAAGGGCCTCTGTGAGCCTGAGAGAAGTGGACAGGTTCTGGAAATATTTGAGACGTAGTGTTCTCAGGACTTGAGAACAAATTGCATCTGAGGAGTGTGGGAGAGCAATGGTGTCAGAAGTGACTCACAAGATTTTGGGTTTCACACTTCATGTGTTTAGCGCCCTTCATTGAATAGGGAGTATCAGGAATATCAGAAGAGTGGGGTTTTCGATTTTGGTGTGTGAAGAGGAGTGGTAAGGGCGGCATGAGTTTGGTCTTCTGCCTGTTAAACTGAGATGCCCTTGCTATATCTCAGAGTTTTCAAAGAGTCATTTGTTTTTGTTTGTCTAGCGGTCAGAGGAAAGAGAGACGACCTGAAAATGTGAATTTGAGGGTCACCTACACAGAGATATTAATTGAAGCCTCCAGCATGGATGCATGAAAAGAGAGACGGGCCTGTAGTGGACACTGAAGAACTGTGTGGATGTGGTGTTGAAACAAGAGTCCTAGAAAATAAATACGTTCAGAGTGGAGAGAGTGAAGAGTTTGGTTTTAAATGTAATGAAGGTTGAGATTGCTTGAGAGACAGCCAAGAGAAGTCTTCTTTTTTTTTTTTTTTTTTTTTTTGTGGGTACCGGGAGTCAAACTCAGGACCTCGCGCATGCCAGCAGGTGCTTGTGCCGCTGAGCCATCTCACCGGCCCGAGAAGTCTTCTAAGTAGTAGCACAGATACGAGTTTGAAGTCTGCACCATGTCTGTTTTATGGGCTTATATTTCCCAGCGCATAGCACCATGCTTAACACATAGCAAGTGCTCATTAAGTAATTTGTGGAATGGATGAGACCTGGACTGAAATTGTCCACCCTTGCCCTGTCAGGAGACCCTTCTCCAGGCGCCTGCTGTGTTAGTTTTATTACTGAGACAAAACACCTAACATCTGACACTTAAAGGAGGAGAGATTTAGTTTGGCTCAGTTTCCGTGGTTTTAGTCCATGGTCAGCTGTCTTCAAGGCAGAAACTTCGTGGGGGAAGTGCATGGAGGAAGAAAGCTGCTTGGCTCATGGTATTCAGGAAGCAGAGAGTGCAAGGGTCAAGAGCCCAAGAAGAATGGGCCAGATAGAACCCCCAAGTTCGTGTACTGAGTGACACTTCCTCCAACTAGGCCCCACCTCCTCATAGCCCATTCAGCTATGAACTCATCAAGGAATTAGCCCGTTGATAGGATTATACTGTCCTCACAATCCAGTCGCTTCTTAATCTAGTCAATTTGACTATCAAAATTAGCACATCTGCTGAGACAAACTACTCATTGTATTTTGACCTTCATTCAGTAAAAATCACAAAGTTAGATATTCTCAACCTAGTGATATATTTATTTAAATGGTAGATGCCGAGTTATGGCAGACATGTCACTCGTTGAGCTGGATAGAAAGAATACCCAGTGTCACCACTTTACAGTTGCCAGAGGCACCGCACTGCTAGGTGATACTTCAGTGGAGAAGCAGTTGAGTGCCTACTGTGTGCCACACTGTGTGCTAAGCACTTTAAATGTGTTATCATCTTCCTCACAACAGCTTGGTATATCACAAGTCAGAATGTTTTTTTGCTAGAGAGAAACTGAGGATCAGGAAGTTAAGCAACTACCCAAGATCATATATGTCCTTACCAAGTGACATAGGAATGAAAGAGAAGGATAAAAAAAATAAGGGGGAGAAATTTCAGCAAGGGCCAGGTATGGTGGCACATACCTGTAATCCCAGCACTGAGGAGATTGAGGCAGGAGGATCACTGGGAGTTCAAGGCCAGTCTGGGCTACACAGTGAGTTTAAGGCCAGCCTGAACTACATAGCAAGATCTTGTCCCCAAAGACAACAAAAAAGAAAACACAGAAAAACACACAAAAAAACCCTCCAGCAAGTAGCAGAGCCAGTATTTGAACCCAGGTTTGTCTCCAGTTTCCCTTGCTCTTGACAGTTATGCTGTATGAAGAAATGCAACTCCTCTTGTGAAAAGCACCAGGGACATAGCCATGTGAGAGATCCCTTCCTTTCCTTTGCTGTCTCTCTCCCTCCCTCTCCCCAGGCATTTACATGTTCTCTTCATTGTCCCAGATACCATGCCAGGCGCTGGGGAAAAAGGGAGTCATAACATTTAGTTTCTTGCCTCAAGTTTCACACTGGTGGTTGAGACAAACACCAGATCACACATCTTCCACTCCATTGTCCTTGAGGCTTCTGTAACAGTGGGTATTAGAATGCCGTAGGGGCACTGAGAAGGGCTTTTCAAGTTCTGTCAGGAGGTGGGAGCCTGGGATGAGGGGGTCAGGGATGCCTCCCCAGTGGAGCTGATGCTTGCACTAAACCTCAGCGATGGCTCCATGACTAGGGACAGGGAGCTTCCAGACTGACAGGACTGGAGCTGGTATGCTACTTGGTGAGGGAGCCTTAAGCAGCAGGTGTGGCTGGAGACTAAGGTGTGCTCTGGGGTGGCTGGGGATTGGTTGGAAGGCAGGGCAAAGTACAGGAAGGAGTTATAGAGGCCAGGTGCTTTGAAGGCTCTTTTGACTTCATTCTGAAGCTAATGAAAGGCATTAAGCACGGAAGGAACAGTGTCACATAGACGTTTCTGAAAGAACCCTCTGATAGTAGAATTGAAAGTAGTTGTTTGCGGGGTAAATTTGTAGAAGACTTCATGAGTTCCTGAAGTTCATCATTCTGCTAAGTGAATTTGCTTGAAAGTGTCTCTAATTCAGAACAATTCAAAGGAGGTGTTGCTGGGACACAAAAACCAACACAAGGAGGAGAGATTTATTTTGGCTCACAGTTTGTAGGGGTTTTAGTCCATGGTCAGCTGGCTCCAAAGCAGGGAGGCGTGGCAGAGGGGCCTGGCGAGGAGACACAGCTCAAGGCATGGCAGGCCCCCCCACAGTGACCCACCTCTTCCCACCACACCACACCCTGCTGTAAACCCATCAGTGGACTAACCAAGTATCACATACCCATGAGCCGGCCACCTCCCCAAAGCCCCACCTGTGAGCACATGAGACATGGTGGGGGGGACCACAACAGAGGACTTCCCAGAAATACCAAAAATGATAGAATTAACAACTAAGGATGTTAAAACAATTATAAACATGTTCCACATGTTCAAGAGGACAGAGCTCTGTATATGAACATGATGAAGATATAAATAGAAAGTATTTTTCTACAAACCCAAGTGGTACTTCCAGTGATGAAAAGTATAATATCTAAAGCGAAAAGAATTACACTAAATGAGGTTAGAAAAGAACAGTGAATATGAAGGCATTACAATAGAAATTATCCAAAAGGAGGTCAGACAGAGCAGCACGAAGATTGCTTCTACTTAGAAATTAGGGGGCATTTTGTCTTTAGGATTTCTGTACCAGAAAATTTAGACCATATTATTCCAGAGTGAGGTTGCTGTGGCTTGACACACCTCATAGTGTTATTTATTAAGTTTTACTTTCCATTTCATGGGAATTTGGGGGAAAAGAAAATTTTGACAGTCTTAATTTTTTTTCTAACTTTAGAGAGATTGACTTTGAGTTACACCCCTTAGGACCTTTCTTGTTCTTGCTAATGCCTGATACATTCTTAATTCTGTCATCACAATAAACACCAAAACCCAAGTAATGAGCATTCTGGACATTTTAGAATCATGTGCTCTTTCATTTTTCATTAAAAACAAAACAATGACTATTCATCTGTCTGGTCATACAGAAATATATTTTGCATTTTCCAAAGACGAGTGAATTTTTATGTTTATGTATATTAAACATGCCAGATCACACTTGGTGAATTCTGGATTGCTTCCTGGAATGCTCCTGAATTTTTATATATGAATTAAATGCCATCTATATATGGGCTACACGCTTCTGTCACTTCATACAAGCCATACCAGCCTTTGAATATAAAATGAATACTGGTGAACAATTCAATAAAATAAATTTTTCTAATAAAAAATAGCGACCTTATTTTATGAGACATAAATAGGTGAAATTTAGTTGTTTTTTAAGATTTGGATCCACATCTCCACTCACTACCTTCACCAAGGATCTCTTCTAGGCAACAGGCTCCATTTTCAATCCATTCATTGTTCAAACCTCTGATCCTCCTAGTCTCCTGGTCCCAGAAAGGAGCTGCTTCTTCCATGCCAACCCAAGCCTAAACTTGAATCTCTTCTTGTGGCTCTAATTATTCTGTACTTGTTTATTAGTCTTTTGATCATTCTTCTCCCTGGTAATGAATAAAAAAAACAGGAGTTTTAGGTTTCTCTACCTTCTGCCATCCACCATGCTTCAGTGTTATCAAAAACTTAAGACTAAATCTTAGCAAAATAAGAATCTTTTCATGCCAGATACTGTGCGGTGCATTAAGTCATTTAATCCTTATGAAACCCTTATGCAACAGGTGTGATTATTTCCTCTGTAATTCTAGAATCTGGTGCACACAGTGAGTGCTTAGAAATTTAGGTATGTGGCTGAGGCAGGCGTAGGTCAGGTCTGTAGGGCAAATGATTCTGTGTGATGGGCTGAGAGATTTTCCTCCATTCCTTGTACTGCTTCATATTTCTAAGCTATGAATATTCCACATGTGTTACCCTTATGAGAAACAATTATTTTATAAAGAAAATGAAAGCTACATATACTCAGGACATTTGGAAAATAGAGAATATGAGAAAGAAAAAAGTGTGCATGACTTAAATGTAGGTATAACCCTGTCAACATTTTGATACTTCTATTTCTAATCTTTTTATATATATATCATAGAAAAATTTTACCTAATTATAACCATTTTTCACTTTCCAAGTTTGAGGCCAGCCTGGGCAACATAGCTAGACCCTGCCTCAAAATAAAATAGAAAAAAGAGCTGGTGATATAGTTCAGCACTCCCTGGGTTCAGTCCCCAGTACTGCCAAAAAGATGGGGGTGCCAATACTCATATCTTGATGGACTGTAAAAATTCCCATTTTATCCTCTTCTCTTCCTGTGCTGCCTTCTCCCTTTCTTGAACTATAATCTTTGACTCATGTGTACTGCCCAGAAAGCTCCATTTGGTTAAGGTATTATGACAAGCAAGAAAAAGAAAGCTCGTTACGTCCCCTCTTCTCATTAACACACATACCTTATTAATAATACCCTTTATGTTTTTTTGTAGTGCTTCAGTCTACACAGTCATATATTCATTCATTTCACAAATATTTGTTAAGTACTTTGTAAATTCTGGCTATTTCTCTCTGCAGTAAGCATGAGGAGACAATAGAAGAATCCCTGTTCTTTAGGAGAATGTAGATGCATAAGTAGGAAAAAGAGCCAGGTGACAGTTGATATGTAGAAATAGTGACCATGTGCTGTAAAATCAGAAAGGAGGCACACTTGGGTTCTCAGAGATCCAGATGATTCTCTGATAAGAAAATGAAGCTCTAAGAGATTTGGTCCTTTATTGGTTGGAGGTCGAGTCAGCATTAAAACCAGATGTGACTACAAAAATCCTGTTCTCTCCTCTCAACAATGTCATAAGAGGATGCCCTGTTTTCCTTGTGTTCAGGTGTCTATGTTGGGGAATTCCTGGGATGGGGACCAGAGCTCCTCCTTTTTTTTCTCCCATTTCAAAATGCCACCAATTTGTGGTTTGAAATAAGAATTATGGAACCAAAGTAGGGAGGCTTAAATTCTCTAGGCTGTCTTTATCTCTGTTTAATTGGGTAATCAACAGTTAACTGCTCTCATGTAGGTCTCTACACCCATCTGTAAAAAAAAGGTGTTTCAGAGAAATCTTTGTAAACTCCTATTTTTTAAGTAATGTGTCATGATTTCTTCCTTCTCATCAAATGCCAAATGTGGCATTTCAATAGGAGTGTGGGTTCCCAAGCACCTTGGGAAGTCTTGACACCCCATAACTTTAGCAGAGGGATACTCAGCTCTGTCTCTTATGTGCCATCTAATCTTGAACAAGCTACTAACCTCATTGAGCTTCAGTTTTCTAATTCATAAAATACAAATACAAATAACTGACACTCAGAGTTGATGTAAAGATTCAGTGAGGTGATGTATCTAAATGTCTTTGCACAGTGTCTGGCATATAGTGCTCCATAAATATAGGCAATGATACTCTAGTGCTGTATGAGTACGAATTTGGAGTCCCAAACAGTTTTACAAGTCAAAATACAGCAGTAGCTTTTTCTACTAATGACTTTTATAAAGGCATGAAGGAACCAGTAGGTCCACACATTAAATATGGAATATTAGTCATTATTTCCTCAGATTTTCAATTAAAGGTTTGGAGCACTGTTCACTGATAAACTTTACTAATGATCCAGAAAAGATTTTGATTATTCTGTATAATATAGCAGGAAATCGTTCTTCTCCTTGCTGAGTTCCAGGATGGGCAGCAGCACAGGGTAGGCACTTTGCAGATGTTTTTGAATGAATGATTTCACACTTTGTATTTAGAACTAGAGAGAATAATAGCGCTTGGCAGTGAACCCTTTCTTTGCTCTCAGGTCTGAGCCTGTGACATTAGTTGAATTCGTTTTGAGAGGATTTGAGGGCATCGCATGACAATCAGAGCAGAATTCTTCTGATACCAGTATTTGGCTTTCCATTTTGATCAGTAGACTTATTACTTGGCCTTGAACTTCTGTGATGCTGGGGAATCACAGGCATTTCTCAGGTTGATTTACATGGCAACAAATAATCTGTGCTGTCTATTGCTTGTCCCATCAATGTCTTCCCTCTCCATAAAACCCTAGAGGCTTAGCGGCCCAAGGCTGGAGCGCCATGCGTGTGTTAACTGCAGTTACAGATGTGTGTATCTGATGAGCTGCTCAGTTTCATTGTTGTTTTTTTGCTCTAATATGCATCCACAGTTTCCATTTGATTTATTATTAATGTTATTTTACTTTTTTTTTTTTTTTTTTTAATGTAGGTACCAGGAGTTGACCTCAGGACCTCGCACTTGCCGGGCAAGCGCTTGTGCTGCTGAGCTATCTCACCGGCCCCTATTTTACTATTTTTTATTTCTGTTATATTCTAAGCACTACATGTATTATTTCATGTAATCTTTACAACTCCTGAAGTAGGTAATTATACCCTTTTCGTAGACATGGAAATTGAAACTGAAAGTGAAGCATATTCTCTGAAATCACTTGCCCATGAACCATGGGACTGAGATTTGAACCCAGGTCTTTCTGATCACAAAGCTTTTAGCACTATACCATGACATTTTCATCATCTGAAGTACTTTCTTCTGGTTCTACAATTGTTTTGTGGTCAATTTGGTACCCTGGTACAAAGATCCAAAAGGTTCCCATACCATTCAGAGATGAATTTTAAATTTCTTAACAGGATTGCAAATACCTGAAATTTATAGTGACAAACATAGCCAGATTACTTTCTTGTTATCCATCCATTTTAGCAAATTTACAGTTTCCATTAATTTTAATCTCTCCCTGTTACCTGTTTTCTATAATAAATATCTCCTAGTCATGGCAGACTCACTGAGTATAGATCACCTGAAGTAGGCTCTCTCTCAATAAGCAGAGTTGCAGCTAAAGATTTGTGAATTAATTGGGAAAATTGCAAATCAGGTAGTCAGTGAAATAATTCATTGTCACATCCAATCAATAAACTTTGTAAATCAACTCATTTAATTCAAAAAATGATCTATATAGATCAAGCAACCAATTAAACAATTAGCATACACTTTGTAATTAATTAATTTAAGCATCAATCATGTAATTAGAACTCTAAGTTTAAGCTACAGAATTTAGAAGTCTACTGCCTTCTGAACTATTAGATTATGCTTCTTAAGCTGGTATGGTTCTAAACGCTAGCAGATTTGCAGTTTAACAGTTCAACTTTGGAGCACAGTGTCTTAATGTGTTTAAGCTGATTTTTATTTTAAATTGTCTAGGATAGTCTCCCACCCTGTTTTAACAAATCACCTTTTTACTTCCCCAAAGGAGAAAGGAGGAGGTGTGTGTTGATTCTTCTGAACTGGTGAAGGCTGGGACCTGGGCATTCAGGAGAAATGGGAATTGTCCAGAAGTGGTCAAGAGGCCCAGGTGTCGATAATCAGGCCATTGGCTTTTATTCTGCTGCTAAGGATCTATAGTATTCGAGGTCAGATCCTGCCATGTGATTAGTTACTCTTATAGAAAGGAAAATTGAGGGATGGTCATGTTTGGCTTGCATACTTCTCCTGAAAGATAGTGTCTTAATCCTACCCATTAATCAAAGGCCTCTGGCTCCCCCTAAATAGTTTTCCCATATATTTATAGTTTTGTTGTGTCTAATTATAATTAGTGTAGTGCTTTTCTCTCCCTACAGTACTGTTTCTATGCCTTTAGGGATGGTACTAAATCTCAACTTTGATCTCCAGGACTATGTTCTGCGTCCTGTCCACAACAACTACTCAGTAAATATTGGAAGAAGATCTCTATGATCAATATCACTTGATAAAAATAATCTATATAGAGCTGGACTTGGTGGTGCACACCTGTAATCCCAGCATTCTGGGAGGCTGAGGCAGGAGAATCACAAGTTCAAGCCACCTAGGCGACTTAGTGACTTAGTGAGACCCTATCTCAGAAAAAGAGCTGGGGAAGCAACTTAGTGGAAAAGGCTCTGGGTTCAATCCTCAGTACCACAAAAACAACTATGTAGATCAAGCAACCAATGAAATAATTAGCATAGCCCATTTCAATTCCTTCTTTGCTGTGCCATGTGTTTTCTCCCTGTTTGTTGAAGTAGGGTTTGGAGGTTCTGTTATAGGCTTGGGGTGCAGATCAGCAATGCCTTTAGTTTGCTTGCTGTACACAATACTTTCTGCTCCCTGCCTTGACATTCACTCACCTTGTTGGTTTTCCTTTCAGTGACAATGTCAGCGCCTACTGTCTGCATATTGCTGAGGATGATGGGGAGGTGGACACTGATTTCCCCCCACTGGATTCCAACGAACCCATTCATAAGTTTGGCTTCAGTACTTTGGCCCTGGTTGAAAAGTATTCGTCTCCTGGTCTGACATCCAAAGAGTCGCTCTTTGTTCGAATGTGAGTACTGACTCTTGTTATTTATCTCAGTATCTTGTCCTTACCTTCTAGCATTTCAGATCTGATCTTGTTTGTTCATGAAATGAATATACCTGCTCTCTGGAGAGTCCACATATAATGATTACTTCCAGAGAGATGTTGGGGACAACATTTGCATTGTTATTTCATGCCTTTGTGCCTGCACTACAAACAGCCTGTTTTGCAGTAGCAAATTGGATAAGGTAGATCTTTGAATGTCATATCTACAAATAGGCCTCTGGAAACACTGGTGCACTTGGAGCCTGGAAAGCAAAACTTGTAGATTTTCTTCCTTCAAGGAATTCAAGCTAAATGAAAGTATTCATTGTGGCCACTTCTCTCTTGTGACTTAAAATAAGACTTAAAATAAGATTCTCTCTCTACAACCATGTTCAGATCAAATTTGATTTTTCCTCTCAATTGCCTGCCTTTAGACTGAGCAGATATTCTTAACCTTTTCTATCCCTTTGCCAGTCTGGTAAAGCCTATAAAAGCCCTTCTCAGAAAAGTGTGTTTAAGTGCATAAAATAAAATTTACTACAATATAAAAGAATTCTGTTATATTTCAAGTCATCACATTATTAAACGTGATGTAGTAACACACGTGGCTTTATTAATAGAGTAAATAACAAGACCCAGCTGCAGTTCTAACCGTAACTCTGGAAGTCTGTTGTTTCAAGGTGGTGGTGAGTATAAGTGGTATTTGAGAAATTTGTACTAACTATAATGTGCTATGTTGTTAGCTAGGATTTCTGTTCATGACAGTTACCAACAGTGCTAATACATACTCTACTATCATTTCTTGCCTCTGCTTATAATTCAATGAAAGGCTACATATCAAACTTAGTGAAGATAGAAATGTAGTTTTTGTCTCTTGAGGTCTACAGACATGCTGAGTCCCATGGTTGAGGGAAAGCCTGCATACTCAGGCTTCACACTAACTTGAGCGCTTCTAACTGAGATCTCCACAGCCCTTCTTTTGGCCATCTCCTGGGAACAATAGTGATCCCTTTGGCACCCCCTGCTGTTAGGAATCAGCACATTCACTATCCTAAAGGATTGCTCAGAGGACTTTTCCCTTCTTTGAAACATGCTGCCTTTGTTTGAGATTATTTTTTTTTTAAACTGAAAACAAGTTATACTACATATGATACATAAGTATCTTGGGTCTTTCTACCCTTGAACAAAGAAAGAGCACCGAGTGTCTGGGGTGAACTGGGGAGCCCCTTTAGGCTTTCACAATGGCCATTTCATGGCCACTTACTCTGAGATCAAGTTTGGTGTATATAACAGCAAATTTCCCCACTTTTTCACTTCCAAGGCACCAAGACAACTTTACAGAATATTTAAAATAATTTAAAAATTATCCAGTGATCCCTCGAGTGCAGTAGTGGTGAATTTATGGCACACATGCCACAGTGGGCACACAGAGCCCTCTCACACAGCAACATGTAAGCCAAGTTGCCTCAGTGGCAGGGCATCAGATAACAATTGTTCTTTCTAAACTAAAACCTCAGTATTCAGGTTTAATTGCAGTGTTGCCACTTTGCAATAAGTAAGTGGGTTTAGGGTTGCAGTTCAGGCACTTGGTCTCTAAAAGGTTCCCCATCACTGCTCTGGTGAGTTATATCTGTTTTCAGTTTTGTATAATCATTTCCATGAGAATATAGACTATAGTCTCATTCCTAGTATACATACATTTTACATTATTTTTATTAACATTACAAATATTTCAGTATTTGTCATTAATTCCTGTAGTCTACTATATGCCAGGGATGTAGACAGGAGATAATTCTTCACTCATGGGGGATTACTATCCATGGGAGAGAGTTTTTGAGTAAATCGTTAAAATTTAATAAGCAATATAAAACAAAGTATATAGGGTCCAATGGAAGAATGTCACAGAATATTTAGATTATTTCCTTGTTTGAGTTTTAATAATTATATAATGAGAGCCATTATCTGTATCCCTTTCACTTCTGTTGAATAACTTCCTTAGGATTATTTTCTGTGAGTAGAGTTATTAGAGAGTAGGAACTTCTGTGGACTCTTCCTGACCCTGAAAGTGTTGGGGAATCAACCCAAGCCTCATGCATGTTAGGTAAGCACTCTCCCACTGAGCTATATCCCCAGCCCAACAAGACTTTCACATTCTATTGGCAAATAAGATGTATCAGCTTATTGAGACCCTTTCTCTCTTTTTTTTTTTTTTGAGACAGAGTCTTGCTATGTAGTGCAGGCTGGCCTTGTATGGTGATCCTCCTGCCTCAGCCTCCTGAGTGCTGGGATTACAGGTGTGCACCAGCATGCCTGGAGAGACCCTTTCTCAAAAAAAAAAACAGTACCAATTTATAGTGCTACCAACAGAATTCATAAAACCATCCCAGTCTTACCATCACAAGGTATTGTAAGAATTTCTACGTTAGGGCCGGTGAGATGGCTCAGCGGTTTAAGCGCCTGCCTTGCAAGCGCGAGGGCCCGAGTTCGACTCCCGGAACCCACATACGAAAAAGGGGCCGGTGATATCGCTCAGCGGCACGGGCGCGCAGGCGCCCGAGGTCCTGAGGTTGACCCCCCGGTACCCACAAAAAAAAAAAAAAAAAAAAAAAAAGAATTTCTATGTTAAAAGATGTGTATGGGCCGGTGAGATGGCTCAGCGGCGTACACGCCTGCCTGGCAAGTGCGAGGGCCCGAGTTCAACTCCTAGAACCCACATACGAAAAAAGGGCCGGTGATATCGCTCAGTGGCACGGGCGCCTGCTGGCACGCGAGGTCCTGAGGTCGACCCCCGGTACCCACCAAAAAAAAAAAAAAAAAATGTGTATAAGCCAGACACAGTGGCATATGCCTATAATCCCAGCACTCAGAAAGCTGAGGGAGGTAGATTGCTATAGTTTGAGGCCAGCCCGGGTTACATAGTGAATTCAAGGCCAGCCTGGACTAAGTAGCCATACCCTGTCTCAAGAAAACAAATGAAAAAAACCCACAAAAAGAAATATATACCACGATTGGGTATGTATCCTGTGATAGAGTGCTTGCTTAGTTATGTGCAAGGCCTTAGGTTTGTTCCCCCAGCACTGTAAAACAGAGAAAAAAGGGATGCATATAATAACATTTTAATAGTTTTTACTTGCATTTTATTAATTATTAATAAGCAATTAGAAGAATATTAACTATTGTAGTCTTTTGAACTAAAAGTCTTTTTTAAGGCAAGAGCCTTTGAGGCAGTGTTTTTTGGTAGAATGGTTTGGGGCTGAGGCAGATAAACTTTCCCAGGAGCAGCATCTGAGGCTCGTGTCTTGGTGAGAACCCTGAATTCTGGGGCAAGAAGGGGGAGCCGAGAGCAGCAACTGCTTTAAACTCAGTACTCTTCCTTTTCTCCTGAATTATCCTACCCCCACATTTCCACTCCCAAACGTACACTCCAGTCAGTCTTTTTTTATTTTAAAGTTCAAGACAGTTTATTTGACATGTCTGGAATGTTTCTAAAAACATAAGGTGAAGTGAAATCTTTGTATGTGAGCATTTAGAACAAAAGTGTCAATAAATTTTCTGTTTCTTCTTTTTCTCATTGTCTGCTGAAATAGTATAGATTACTAACCATTTGTCCTATGTGTATTTTCTTGGTTCAGCAACCTCTCATCCACCTTTCTGGTGTGTGTTCTAAACTAGAAAAGCTTCTGCAGATGAAGGACAGAGAGACCTTCGGGAGTCTCCAGGGATTGTCCAGTGTTTCAGAGAGGAAATCCAGCAAGGTTGAAGCCATGGTTCCCTCTCCCTTTCTTGTCCCCCTTTCCTCCTTGCATCTCTCTTCCTGTAGACAAGGGACAGGAAATAGTTGGGAAAACACTGAGCTGAAGCACAAAGATGGAATCTGACAGTGAGTGAACAAATACTGAAGGTCAACTATGCATGTCATCTCATTTATTCTCAGAATAGCCCAGTTGTTATTATGACCAATTCAGAAATGCATAAGCTGAGCCTGAGCGGTATTGTTCTCAGGCCTAGAGTTGACTCCATACCTGATATTAAAAGCCCATGCCCTTTCCAGCACAATGATAAGAAGTGAGGATGGAGGAGTCTAGTGTTGATTTAGTCGGTCAGGTGAATCCCCCTACCTGATAGCTGACATTCAGCCACTACTAGAGTGCAGTAGGTAAGAGCATACTGGCCTTTGGAGCCATATTGCCTGGGTGCTAATCCTGCCTTGCCTTTACTAGTATGTGTAATCCTGTTTTTATGACTGAGCTATTTGGTGATAATAATAATACCTCACAGATCAGTTGTGAGGACTGAATGCAAAGCACTTAGAACAGTGCAGGTATATGTAACATCATCCTGTTAATTGTTTCTCTTCATAAGATACCCCTTTGAGTTCAAGAATGGAATCAGCTGTACCCCATGACACCCAGTATAGCTTCATTACTGTCACAGGTATGCCACAGATGTTTCTGGAATGGGTAACTGATTAGATTCTTTGCTACTTCCACAATTTTCTACCTTTCCTACTTACTATTTTATTGCAGAGGAGGGGTAGGATTTGGGTAGATGTTACTCAGTTGGACTGAAAAAGCTAAATTAGAATAAATTTCACTGAACATGAGCAGGTATGATAGACACTGGGGATCTATACACATTAAAATTAGTCCCCTTATGAACAGACATCTCAAAGATAGGAGCCAAACCATAAACTCTTTGAATACTGGGAAGGCACAGAAAATCTCTGCATCCTTAGCGCCCAGCATGGGCTTCGTGGAGAAGGGATTAGTGAATTGTCAGGTGTCTGTGGGGTGCCAGGAGGACCCTCGGCCAACCACTATGTCTCACCTTGCTTTCTGCGCTCTCTTAACTTCTTCCTTATCTTCCGAATACCAGGGAAGCCTAGGTTGCCTTCTGGCTTTGGCCCTCACAGCATCTACCCCTGAGGCTCCAGTGTATCATCATTCCCTCCAAAGGAGGCAGCACTTTGAACTTTGAACTTAGGCAAACATGGGTTTAAGTCTCACTTTCATTACTAACTTGCTACATGACTTTAGGTAACTTTACTTACCTTTGTAAGCCTTAGTTTCTTCCTCTCTAAAGTGCAGACAATAGGAATTTTCTTAAATGTAAGTAATGTACAAAATTCTCTTAAAGGAAAATAAATTCTCCTCAGTTTAGCTTCAGCATTAAGCCCCTGTGTTTCCTCAAATTAATTTTATTATAATGCTGGTTGTATACATGCTGGTTGTACAATGCTGGTTGTAAAGTTTGAGCTATAAAGTCCTATAATGTTCTAGGTATAAATTCCATTTTTTTATACAACCTGAACAAAATTAAAAATTAAATACAAGTAAAACTATAATAAAGTACAGATTAATTTTAATACTGATATTTTGCTGAAATTGATGATGCTGGGTTTCATGAGTATTAAATATTTTACTTGTCAACTTAAATCTTGATTTTCATGATATATGATTACCAAATTATTTGTCCTTTTAAACAATTAATGCATTTTTAACTCCCAGTACATTATTTTAATGGACCATTTGATTTATATTGTATCTCCCCCAAACCTTAAATGTTATTTTCTAGAAAAGTCATCTTTGCATTTGTCCCACCATACTTTCTACTGGCATGACCAAACCATGTTAGTTTGCCCAGGACTTTGTTTGTTAAACTTAGATACGAAAGTCCTGTATCTAAGAGATTACCCTGCTCCCATCCCCAATAAACCCAGGACAGTTGTCAGCTTACTTTGTGCTGCTGTTGGTTGGTCTGTACGTAGGTGGGCTGTCTGCCTGATTGATACCTGTACACAGTGTGACTTGTGTACCAAAGAGCGTAAATCTTCAGAGATCAGTAAGCCTATTCCAGTAGAGAACCTTGAGCCCATTGATTTCTCCCACCATTTTTCTCTCATCGATAAACGATTTTTGCATACAGCTTGCAGTGGTGCCATTTGACCTTTACTAAGTCTATTAGTGATGTCAAATAACTCTAGCTACTGAAACACACAACCCTCCAACTCTCACCAGCTTATTCCAGGGGTTAGCAAACGGCCAAATAATAAATAGTTTGGCCTTGTGTGTCATATAGTTTATGTAACTCAACTCTGCCATGGTAGTATAAAAGTAGCCATAGAAAATGCAGAGGCGAAGGACATGGGCTACATTTGTTAAACTCTGGCTATTCCAGTAAGTTTATTTCTCATTCACATCTGTCTGAAGAGGGCCAGGTGACTCTCCTGGGTATTTCTTCTCTAAACAGTGACTCGTGGTTCCCCCATCTAGGTGGAGAAAGGGGAATGTGTAAGATTGGCAGTGGCCTACATATCTCTACCTGTATATTTCACATAGGTATTCTGTGTGTGTGTGGTGACATACATAAATATTTAGTGATAGGCAAATAATTTTGTGTTTAGTTCAGTGATAATCATAAGAGTTGTGATCACAAAGTACAATGAATGTTGAATTTTTAAAATTTAATACAGTAGGAGACACATTGCCTTTAATTCCCCTCCAAACACTCCCCCTTGCTTCGAGCACACTTACCTTTCTTGCCACTTTCTGAAGCAGTTCTGAAAGTCCTCTTTCCCGAGGGTCTTTAGTTGTGCTATCCTAGCTGCCTCAATGTCCTAAATTGATTCAAAATGTTTACATTTCATGGTCATTTTGACTTTGGAAAAGAGCCAGAAGTTCATCACTGAGGTGGATGAGGACACAGTATTATTTTAGGAGCCTGCCTTTCTGTTGGATGGCATTTGGCTGCAGCATTCAATGTATTTTTTATCATATCTTGTAAAGATTCTGACAAATGTGGACTTCTACTGTGTCAGGAAATATCAAGAACTATGGGATAAGTGTATTCAAAGTGAGGTGGGGTGTTTTGAGGAGGATTAATGGCAATGTGTCTTTTCTTGTAATAATTTTTTTACTTAAACACCAAGTTTTTTGAGCAGCTCATATTAAAAATGTATCATATATAGATATCCATATATGTATGATTTTCAGTGAACTAAAATCAAATTTTTGAATTCTGAAACTTCTTTTGATGGGGGGGTTGTCCATGAACCTCAGGAAATGCTGCTGTGAGGATTTATATTGGCTCAGCCCCTGGTATGTAGGAAGTGTTACATACTTGCTATTCCTCTTGATGTTGTCAGAGATTTATCAGTCTGAATACTTCATGCCAAGATGCATGAAGTATCCTTTGGGTTATTTTTTTTATTACACAGTTAGTATGTACCCATTACAGAAATATTAGAAAATATATTTTTGGGGAGGTGGTCTTTTTTGCTTTTTTTTTTTTTTTTTTTTGAGACAGGCTCTCACCGTGCAGTTCAGACTGGCCTTGAACTCACTATGTAACCTAGACTGGCCTCGAACTCACAGTGATTCTCCTGTCTCAGCCTCTCGAGTGCTGGACATTAGAAAACAAATCTGTTTCTTCATACAAAAAAAAAAATTTTTTTTTTGTGGGTACCGGGGGTCGAACTCAGGACCTCGCGCGCCAGCAGGCGCCCGTGCCACTGAGCGATATCACCGGCCCTTTTTTCGTATGTGGGTACCGGGAGTTGAACTCAGGACCTTGCGCTTGCCAGGCAGGTGCTTATGCCACTGAGCTATCTCACCAGCCCTTCATATAAAAATTTTAAAAATTTCTCTCCATTCCATCTTGCAGAGGTAAAGAATTATTATGTTTTGTAATTACTTTCATTTTAAAAGAATAACTAATTAACTTAAATGAATCCTATTGGGAAAATGTTCTGTGAAAAAAACATGGAGTTGAATGTCTTCTTATGTTCTAAGTCAGGCCGATATCCAGCCTTCCTTGCGGAGGCCCCAGGGCTCCAAGAAGCCCTTAGAGATAGAGTTGTTTGAGAAAGGTGAATGGATTATTCTTAACAATTTGCCAATTAGGAGCTTGCTCATGGAAACTGCTTGCTTACCAAATCTGCAAGTGGATTTCTAAATTATCTATTGTTCTTGATTGATTTTGGACAGAGCAAATATATACATAAGCAGGAATCTCTAACTTGCTGACTGCTAACTACTTTGAGCCTAAGCACCGAAGATGGTTGGATCTCAGGAGTGTGGGAGGAGAGAGGTAGGAGATGGGAGGAATGGGAGGATTTTTGCCTGACCCCTAAAGCCAGATAAAGTGCTGAATGTCAGATGGTACCCAACATCTGGAGAAGCACTCCCTACCAGCAATGACTAGAAACCTGCTGGCCCTCTAGATAGGTAGGACAAGGGAGGGACCTTTCTTGTCTAACTTCTCCCACATCTCAGCACAGGGCTCATTGAGTCAGAATTTGTGAGTTCACAAACAGCAGTGACAAATGCAGCTGTGATGGTTTCATTATATTCTAATACATGTGTATTAGATGAACTTGGGGACCAAACAGTTCTAAGCAGTAACTGTAAGCAAATGGAATCCAGTTAGGGTTCTGCCATTTGGCTAAAGAGCCATGAGGTAGAGGGTGGAAGGTCTTGCACTAGAAGCAGCATGGCACAGAGGCTTCCAGTGACTGCCTGGAACCTCTTGGATTCGCATAAAGGGAAAGGGTGAGCTGCTTTGAAAGGCATCCCGCAGATTCATTGTTCTTTCCTACATGAGCTTTTTCAAAAAGGGTCTGTAGTTTTACTTACCTTCTTTTTTTTTTTTTTTTTTTTTTTTGGTGGCTTAAACAACACAAATATGTTTTCTTATAGTTCTGGAAATAAGAGGTTTGTAACAAGTCTCACTTGGCTACAATCCTTGGCTTGTGGCCCCCATCTTCCATCTTCCAAGCCAGCACATCTTCCAAGCCTGACTCTTTACAGGCATCACTCAGACCTCTTCTTCTGGCTCTCTCTTGTACTTTTGTTTTGTTTTGTTTTTTGTGGGTACTGGGGGGTCGACCTCAGGACCTCATGCACCAACAGGCACCCGTGCCGCTGAGCGATATCACCGGCCCCTTTTTCGTATGTGGGTTCCGGGAGTCGAACTCGGGCCCTCGCGCTTGCAAGGCAGGCGCTTACGCCGCTGAGCCATCTCACCGGCCCTTTGTTTTGTTTTTTAACCTTCTTCATACATCTTCAAAGCAGACCAAGTGAGTAGACCTTTATTAAAAAGGCTGTCATTAGCTCGAAGCCTGTGGTCTAGAAAAGGGAAAAAAAAGGAAAGAAAATCATTTTTGCACACTCACTCTGCTACATGCCCCTAGCAGATACCATCTCATTTACTCCATATTAGCAACTCATTTTTATAGCATATAACTGAGAGTCAGAGGGAGATAGTTAACCACAGTCACACAGTTTACTAAGGAATAAAAGATGGGTGTATTCTCTGTAACCGGAGCAGATGATATGGGTCTAAATTATCCTAGTTATTTATTTTTTGCCTGAGTCATGGAGGGCCAACTGTGTGTTGTTTTTTTTCATTTTGTTGTATTAGCAAACATTTTCATTGTCCAGATTGTCCTTGTGTGTGGAAATGTAACATATGCAGCCTGTTTAATTTTATATTTGTAAATCTGACTTGATTTCCTTTTTGGCAACAGCTACTGTCTAGAGAAAAGAAAAGATTTTTCTTTGTGTCTGTTTAAAGTGACAGAAATATTGGAATGAGTAATAAAGATGGAAAGCATTAATTACATACTTCTAAGAATGTAAAGGTCAGACAAGCTAAATATGTATGTTTTGTTCATTGGAATGTCTGTTGAAATTGTGCCAGAATATGCTTTGTTCCTGTAATAAAGGCATACATCTCAGATACCCATCAACTTTCTTTGGTATCCAAAAAATCACACCAGATCGGTACTTTAGTTGCCACATCTCTTGAAAGTTTGGGACTCACATTTCTGATGTTAATGTGAGTTGTTTCATGAGACACCCCCTTTGGCCATGTTTAGTTACTATGTCTCCTTTTGATTTCTTCTGTTCTCCCCTCAGCTTTTGCTGGAGTCTGTCAGCTGCTGCTATGTACATGTCAGGCTAGTGACTCGTAATGTTTATTAATACAATGTCAGTCTTGCTGTTGAAAAAACTGTGATGCTTCTCAGAAGGTTGCAATAGAACGAAGCGTTTGATTTCCAGATCCTGTCTGCACTGCATGGCGAATACATTCTCGGATGTTATGCAGTTCACTGACCTGACAGTTATGGAACCCCGCTTGGGACCCCATTTCAGCAGGACATATTTGAACAGAAACAGTTTGCAAAACTTTACACACTTAAACCCCTGCCAAGGCAAACCGTTAGCCACTTGAGTTTGTTATAAATACCCAGTGGCAGTGGTTGGAAGTAGCCCACAGTGTGTTTTATATTCTGAACCGAATGTGAATGTCTTTGCGGTTATATAGAGTAGTAAATAATTGAGTTTGATTAGGGAGAGGGACCTCATTATCCCCCACCTGTGCCCAGCTGGAAGGGGAGGGTCGAAATGAAGCCATTAGCTGTCTCTCTTACTGGCATCTCAAAGAGCTCAAATACATCTGTGTCTTATTTTCTTTTCTGGCACAATCAGTCGAGCAAGCTAAGCAGGCATGACCGGATTTGGCAAGTCCCAAGGACTCTGGCAAAGATACACAAGGAGAAGGCGGAGGGCAGTCATTTTGGCTTCTCACTGCCCATTAGTCTAGCGAGTTATATTTTTGGAAAATGTCTGTTTTGAAAAAAAGTATTTTGTCCAATGTCAAACATTGGATGCTCACACAATATGCTTTGATCTTTTAAAAAATTTTTGGTCAGGGCAAAGGGAAACAAACTGTGGCATTCACATACTAGTAGTATAAACTGTCTTTATGGATAAAGTAATACCCAAAGGACTTACTTTAAAGCAAGCATGTTGCAGTTATTACAAGGCTTTCTCTTGCTCATATATTTTCATTTTCTAGCTTGAGGTGCTAAAGAATGAATACACAGGGAAGTGGTACTAGAGCAGGTTGGGAACCAGAGGAGTGCGTCCCCATCACTATTGTGATCTGGTCAGGACTGGAGACCCAAGCACTGCTCTTGGCAGTCTTTTCCCACCCCTGGAAACTGAAATGTGGCTCATGAAACCTTGACATTCTTCAAAGTCTTTTTTGTATCTTGTAGGTCATATGGTTAGTCTGAGAGTCGGGACATTTTTAATCAAACTGAATATTGCTATCCTGGGAGTCCAGCCTTTTCCACAGATTGCTCAGGGGTTCCAGTCTGGAAGAGGTAGTCTCCACAAGTCTCTTCTTTCCCAGAGTCCCTCAGCCTCCTTTCTGAGCTATCGAGGGGTTAAAACCACAGGCACTGGAGGCTCACCATCTTACTAACTTACCGCATAACTCCAGGCAAGGGTCTTAACCTGGCCAAACCTCAATTTCCAGCTATAAAATGGAACCTACCTTTTGGGGAATGATTATGTGAACAATGAAGTGCTCAGTAAATGTTGACTATTACCATTGTCTCGCCGTTACATATCACTTCTTTGTATATATAAAGAAAAGCCTATAGTTATTATATTAATTATTGCTTGTTAAGTATTTATTTTATGATGGAGTTATGGTAAATACTTTGGAAGTACGATTTTACAGTCTAAGAATTATTATCATTCCCATTTTGTCCACAAGGAAATGAAGTCAGAGTGATTATGTCCTTTATCCAGGGAAGGCAGAGCTTCATTTGGAGCTTGCTGTGCTCTGCTGCTTTCTGATGTTGCCAGCATCTTCCATGGCATAGTATAGAGCTAAACCACACTAGAAAGCTTCTCTGAGCCCTGGGTCTCAGCAGCACTCTGAGCTTCGCTCCCTCTTTGTGCTTTCCCTTATCACAAACTCTAATTTTAGTTTCTTGGGTTCTTTTTCTCCCCCACTGGACTGTGCTACATAATTTAGGGACCATAT
Organism: Erethizon dorsatum; assembly: GCA_028451465.1. Classification (NCBI taxonomy): domain Eukaryota; kingdom Metazoa; phylum Chordata; class Mammalia; order Rodentia; family Erethizontidae; genus Erethizon; species Erethizon dorsatum. The sequence goes on from CM051822.1 coordinate 10,760,873, forward strand.
TGTTGATTTCTGAATCCCAAATAGAATCTTTAATAGATGAGTGACCTCATAAATTCCCTGATTCCTCAAGCCTTAAGTTTCTGTAAAATGGTATAGTGATAGTACCTGTTACAGAATTAAATTAGTTTAACATAATTTTTTAAAGAAAAGATTAAAACAGCGCTGGGCGCATAGTAAGTGTTCAGTAAATAGTTGCAGCTATTGTTTTTGTAATTGTTATACAGTGAACAGTATATACGTGCAAATCAAAATCTTGAATTTCTCTGCACAAGCGCCGTGACCGTTTACTTCCATTATCCCCATCCAGAGGCAATGAGTTAAGTCAGGGCAGAACATATCTCTTCTGTGGTTTACTCCCTCAAAGAGGAAAGCTTTGAACACTTGAGCCCAGATTGCTGTCCCTTGAGAGGGAGGTTTTAGATGCTGGGGCCTGAGGTTATTTGCTGACACTCCTCCTGAATGCTGCCACTAAGCCCAGCAAACACACATTTTAATGTGCAGTGTTACCAGTTACATGCCGTGAGTGCTGAGATCCCTTCCTCCTAATAAGCAATCTACATAGAAGCTGAGGGGCGGATGTGATGGGGCTTCTTCTCTCAGGATGACTTGGGTCAAGAGAACATAGATAACACTCAGAAAAGAAGCTCCTTTTACTATTTGCCAGTCTTCGCGCCAGGTCATTTAATGGATGCAGCTGAGGTCCTTAGGGCAACATTTTGCTTAGCTGTGGAACCAGGATTTCTATCAAAGGGTATTTAATTCCTAGCCCATGTGCTTTCCTCTCCAGTACCTTCCTTCCAGCTTGGGTTCGGTTCTAGCTCTGTCCCTACAGAGAGAATCGGAGCTGTCCAGTTGAAGACCTGTGCCGGTTTCTTGTCTCCATCACCTCTCTTTTTACCACTTAGTAGAGAAACATTCATTGTGTCCAGTTAATGCTGGTATTGGAACTGCTCTGTGGTAACTGAGTGTCTTTGCACCAACACAGCGCTGAATTCAAGTGAGTAATCTCTTTTTAAAATGCCCGTACGTTTTTCTGTGGTTACAGACTTGGCAGGGCCGAGCTCTGAATTGACTGAAGCACTCTTGGCAGCATTTAGTCTGCTCTCTGAAGTGGGGCTTCATTCTGCACAGCACAGGCAGCCCTCAGAGCCTCAGGAAGGCAGCTACCTCCTCCTGTGCCCTCAGAGGGCCCTGGCCCAGGACAAGCAAGCTGCATGTTCACGAGGAGAGCAGTTCCAGAGCCCAGAGCTGGGTGTGTGTGTGACCTGCCTGTGTATTAGGCTCGTCACCCTGTGTGGGTCACAGCCCAGAGGAAGGGAGGCAGGACGAGTAGCACGCATTTCCCCTGAGGATCGTTGTCTTCTCAGTCTCAGGCACAGTGCCCTCCAATGCTATAAGAGAAGCTTTTTTTTTTGGTACCAGGAATCGAATAAGAGAGACTTTAAAAGATGTATTTCAATAGACTTTTTAGAAAGCCCATAAAAAACCCTGGATGTAAAGAAATGAGGCATAAAACCCAGAATGTTTGGAAGTCAAGCTGAAAATTGTGGTAGCAAGTCTCCGTTTCCATTTATTAAATGGGAGCATAACTTGGTAGATACCCCTAGATGGATACTGAGAACCACTTAATATTCGCACTCATACATCTTAGAAGCGGATATGGGTATCTCTCAAAAACCAAAGTGTTGGGGCCGGTGAGATGGCTCAGCGGCTTAAGCGCCTGCCTTGCAAGCGCGAGGGCCCGAGTTCGACTCCCGGATCCCACATACGAAAAAGGGGCCGGTGATACCGCTCAGCGGTACGGGCGCCTGCTGGCGCGCGAGGTCCTGAGGTCGACCCCCCGGTACCCACAAAAAAAAAAAAAAACCAAAGTGTTGCACATTCTACCCCTCGCAGCGCTCTAGACACGGAACAAGATCCAAAGTTTACATTCAGTCTGGAGGGAAAGGAGTGGTGGCGTGTGGGATGGACCTGAGGAAACTTTCACTGGATCTGGTTGAGCATGCAGGATGGGGGCAGAGCCTCTTTCTTTCAGTGTGCATGTTTCTACAGAAATGGAGCCCTAGAGTGAGATACTGCACCCTCGTGAAGGCCCATTCGGAGTGCCGCACGTGCCCCTTCCCTTCACTGTTGTTTTCATTTTCCTCTCATGAACCTTGCTACCCTGGCTTCAGCATGGAGGCTGTAAAGGAAGATGGAGAGCCGAGTTACCTCAGAATGATCACTATCGTTAACATTCACGGGTGGTTCACTTATCATTCCTGACTGCACAGACATGGCAGCCGCTCGGAAGCGTCCGCAGGTGTAGCATGGTGATACATATTACATTGTGCCACAATGGATTTATGTATTCTGTAACAAAAGAAAAGTGTAATGAAAAAATACAGAAGGTAATCCTTTATTCCTCCACCACACAATTTATCAGTAATGCCTGTGGATGATAAGTGCCAGGGATTTCCTCTGCTTGCTTTAACCTTGTCACCTAGGTACGTTTTGGTAAAATGACAGAAAAATACAGACTGGGGATTTTCCTGTGTTCAAAAATCTTTTAAAAGGACACTTTTAATTTATGGAAGTTAGTCCAAACAGAAG